>VWZG01002009.1:18116-30592 GCA_013396735.1 Grallaria varia
TGGCAAAGAAAGAAATCCTTCCCCCCATTCCTCCACAAGAACATTCTATTTTAATACAGGAATTATATAAGTACCTATGTGTGAAGAAAAGTATTTTTCTGATGTCCGACAACAGGCTTAACAGATGTTTTTTTCTTTCACCACTGATATTCACTCCAAATTAAAACACGAAGAAGATCTTCAATTCACTGGACTATTAGGTTTAATTCTGAAAAACCTAAGACACCAGAAAGAACATTAAAAAGTCCAGGTAGCAGCAAACTGACATCCTGCAGTGAAAAATAAATAAATAAAAAAGTCTTTATTTAGCATGTCAGTCACAAACACTTTATCTGAGAAGTAGCAATGCAGAACACATATATTTAATATCCCCTGCTGCTAAAAAAAAAAAAAAAAAGGCAAAATATTTACAGCACTGTGACACACAGTGCCCATCACAAGCCATATGGCTTTTTCCTATAAATCAATCTGCTTTGCAAAACATCTTTTGTATGTAGGGCAATATACTGCATTATAAACAAATTCAGGCCAGAGAAGTTGCATAGTGCAAAGCTATTTTTCAAATACATGACTAACGGCAGCACAACTTAAAGGAAAAAAAATCATATGGAATTCTTTCCTTCTCCCATTACTAAAGGCAGCAGTATACAAAGTGCAAATACAGTGACACAGACAGCTCAAATAAATGTATTTAATTAGTATATTCATGACATATTTAATTAAGTCAGCACCTCTTATCCCAGCAGTGATGAAAAAAGGCAATGTCTTAGTCAATGTAAAAGCAGGTTTCTAGTGATCTGCAAAACAGCCTTTCATCACCACACTGCAAACCTGCTACAGCATCCTCACAGCATTCATTTCTCTCTTCATCCTCCCAGCACAGCAACAGCAAATATACACACCACAGCCTATTTTTACGTGTCTCTATTGCCCAGAAAACCCTACTGCTCCCGAACGACTGTCTTCATTAGAAGCGGCTAGCAAGACTGCAAAAAATGTGAATGAGATTCTGTGCGCGTGAATGGAAGGGCTGGCTGGCATCCCCACATTTCTGTGAATGGAGCGAGGCCTCGCAGCCTCTGCCAGGCAATCCCTTGGGTGCTCACCAGCCCAGCCAATACCAGCCGGCTTTGATGACTCATTCAGCAAAGCCTTGCTAAATAGTGGAAGATCCCATTTCGAGCACAGGCGGCACCTTTTTTTTGCAGCAACACCAGAAAATGAAGCCGGAGCCTGAGCATAGGAGAGCGGGTGGCAAAGCCCCTCGCGGAAGGCAGGGTGTCTTCAGAGAAATGTCTGGGGTGCCCCACAGGGGTAGCAGGTGAGGAAAACCGTGGAGCCAGATCTGGGTTTCTCCCCAGCTGTGTTCGTTCAGCCAATTCATTTACATCCAGGACAGGAACATGAATGTGCACATTTCATTTCATGTTTGATTGCTCTCTGTGTGCAGGCGCAGATTTACTGATTTTACAGGTTTGCCTTCAGAGACCTCCGATGCAAAAAAACCCCAAAACAAACAAGCAAAAACAACGACAAAAAATGAAACCAACAAAACAAACAAAACAGAAAAACACACAAGCAAAAACGCCAACCAAACAAACAAAAACATCCACCATAAAAAATAACCACAAACCAAACCCAAAATCCTGCTACAAAAAGAAATTGCATGTACTGATTTACTCCTTATTTACCCCATTAGCACAGTAGCTATTTAAAGGCAGTATGATCACCAGTCCACCGAAATGAGGGCAGAGGGAAAGCTGGAAAACAAAAGCTTCCCAGAGCACCAGCAAAAGGTCTGATTTCTGACACCATCTCACGGCACACAGAAATGCTACCAAGACACCCATTGAACGCAGAGCTCTCCTGGAAACCTGACATTAGACACGGCAAAGGAATAGAAGCTACTGAATCACACAGTGCTTGAAATCCAGTGCTTATTTCAGTGGCTGATTGGGAAACCCTCTCCTTTACAAATCCAGTCTAAATGAAGAGAATTGAACATTTTAAAACCTTGCCTTTTACAGTTCCTGGAATTAGAAACTGCATAATTTTGCCCGACAAGGCAGCAGGTTCAAATTCAACTCCAGGAAATAATGAATGAAATAAAGAGACCGTGTAATGGGCATAAACTGCAATTAAAATTAGGATGTAACTCATTGTAGCTATTGCCAAAGAATGTATAATGTCTGCGGCATTTCCAAGACCATGCCTGTAGCTCTCACCCTGACTATACTATGCCTGCCTTACATAAGCTTGCTACTGCTAATACCACAGTACAACTGACAGCAAGACATTCAAACCACCATTTCTTTCTTATCTCTGCAACCTAAGCTAAGTCAGCTCATAAAGTGTATCCAAGCTGTAAATGAGCCTTCTATTTTTGTTTATTTGTTTGTTTGGGGGGGTTTTTTTGGTAAGGGTATAAGTCAGACACTGCCACCATGATTAATAAATGGCCATGGAACAATGACTTCATTGCTGACCCAGTAATAAAATGGCAGGTGGAAATTCAATGTTAATACATGCAAAGTATCATATAATCCTAGAAATACATACGTAGTGAGGGGAGGTACACTGCCTCTGACAAAGCAAAGCATGGTTTAGGAACTAGTGGTAATCTTGGACCATTACTTCTTTTTCAGCTTCTGTTGGTTTTCATTTCTCTTTTCTCATGGACACTCCTCTCATCCTGGTCCAGTCCTTGTTTCATGTCACTGTTCCTCCTTTTCTTCCTCCAAGCAGCTCTCACAGGCTTATCCTTAGCTGACACCTTCTTCCTTCTGTATCTTGACTACCTCTGCAGCTTGTATTTCAGAAGTATGTGATTTGTATTAACAGAAAAGGGTAGGAAAAAATAGATGCTGGGAGCAAAATTAGAGGGAAACACTATATTTTGTTGAAGTTTTAAAAGTTCTAAATTGCTGCAGATGCAAACACAGGAGACACTGCCAATACAACAAGCTAAACTAGGTAAGACAGTGTGATCACCATAAAGAGGAAACACCCAGAATACGACTATGTTCCCCAAACTGTAGTAAGGAACTCTTCTGAATGGAAGAAAGGTGACTTTCAGTGACCCATATTTAGAGAATTATTAATCATATAACCAGAATCTGCAAAAATACCAAGTTGCAGTAACACACTGTGGTGAAATATGTACTCTATTCAAGTAAGAAACGGTTGAAATTCTGCTGAAAGACTATTTGCATTTCCAGGGTTTCTGCCCAGTGGCAGTAAAATTGCTTTTGGACTAAACTGGATTTACGAAAAATGAGAAAGACAGTGTCTTTGGGGAAAAAAAAAATATCCATAGTGAATTTAGGTCAGCTAAGTTAAAGAAACTGAATCTGTCGGATAAACATGAATATAGATGTTACTAAGAGTTTTGATACTATACAAAAAGTAGCCATAAGGCCATCATAGTTCACATTTCTTTTTTACAACAAACATTAAGCCATCAGCAACTAGGATGCTATGTCTCACATAGTAATATGATGGACACAAGTGTTCATGCTTTGCTTTAGTAAATGTTTTTGCAGAATCTTTAATATTAACAAGTGGTCAATTCCTTAAATAAAAAGATAGTATTTCAATAGTACAAAGATTTCCAATATCACATGAGGACATTTCTTCTCTTGATTAGTTAATTATGAAAGAAAAATACCAGCTTTCTTTGCACATGAGCCGGACATATAACAGAAATCTCTTACCCCTGTACTTATCAATCAGCCTAATCCAGCTTTCTTTGTGTGAGACAACCTCAGATGATGTAGTTAACAGAAAAGCAAGATAACATCAAGACAAGCCAAAAAGACATATGATCTAACCTTAAGAAAAAATATTTCTAAACAATTTTATCTGTTTGGTTTGTACATACTCAATACATAATCTTCTGTATTCCTCTGTTCTCTAATTTACCTGCACACAGAGCTCAGTTACATCCTACTGTGATTTCAAGGCAGGCTCATAATGTGACTGACAGAAATACTGAGAGGCACTGCACTTCCCATCAGCGCCATGACTATATAACTCTACCTGAAAACTTTTTGCAGGAATAAAAGCAAAGACTGGGCTCACATCACTTAAATTTTTTTTCCATACTGAGTGTTTGAGTCAAACCTCCATTACTGTCCGATGCAAAAAACCCAAACAGCCATCAACAAAAATACCCAAAGGCCTGTAAGCAAAGGCCATGATCCTCCCCTAGCAGAAAACAAGCAAAAACAAAGGGGGAAAAAACACCAACCTGAAAACAAAACTATTCTAATAAATTCTTGTTAATTTATTTCAATTAAAAAGATAAAATAAAAAAAAGGTGCTGCAAACTGCCTCCATCTCCCTTATCTTTCAGCAGCTCAGAGTTTTGCTGTTTCCGTGGCAACATTATTGCTAAGAGTGGGCTGTACCGGGAAATGGGAGCATTATCTGCGGCTCTGCAAGTTATTTCTCTGGAAAACCACATTGTTAGAAGTACTACTGTTCAAAATCAGTGATCATTAATCATTAATGATCAACTTCCAACTTAAATTACATCAGTAGAATTTAAAATTAAGGTCTGAAACATACCAATAAATTTCTGTGCAGATGCTTATGTTTTGAGCCACAAGTAACCCTAAACAAGGAGGTTGGTTTTTTCTGCTAGCTGGAAACACTGAAACAATTTTGTCGTAAGACACATTCACCCTATGAAATATGACATGAAATATTTGGAAGAAAATGAAACTTGTAACTCCTTCTGCTCCATTAGTGGTTCCTGGGGGCCTACTGTTAAAAGTCAACACACTATAAAAGTTCAGAGAAAAGATGGATCTGAGATGATATGCAAATCTAAACATGACACTAAGCTGTTGCAAGACAGTATCATGCAGGGAAGTGCATTAAAATCTGCAAACCAACACTAAATCAACTCTTACAACCCCCAAAATTTTACTGTACATTATTCCTTTTTCTAAGCCAGTCCCTGAAGTGAGAAAGAGAAGTAGCAGCAGTGTAAGAGGGCTGTATTTTCTAAAAAATACACAATCTAAAGGCACAATCAAATGCTCACCTCTGTCTGTTTGGTTGC
Organism: Grallaria varia; assembly: GCA_013396735.1. Taxonomy (NCBI): domain Eukaryota; kingdom Metazoa; phylum Chordata; class Aves; order Passeriformes; family Formicariidae; genus Grallaria; species Grallaria varia. The sequence continues at coordinate 23,185 of VWZG01002009.1, forward strand.
CTACACCTGCTACAGATCTCCTTTTTATCTGAAAAGCCTTTTCCAACCTAAATGATTCTGTGTTTCCATGATTTTTCATTTTTCTCCCTGTCCCAAGCTAGCACACTCTGTGCCAGGTGCCACACTCCTGCTGGAGCATCACCATAGACAGGGAATCTGATTACCCAAAAAAATACATCCCACTCATGTCTTCTTCTATGTCCACAAACTGTAACATGGTCAACAAACTGTACTGCACTGTGAATACTGTAATTACAGGCATGTAGCATCCTCTCTGATCCCATGATACATTCATACTGATGGAAATGACGCTGCTTCTGGGCATGTGTGCATTAATGTCCAAGTGTCTCGAGGTGTTTCTACCTTAAACAAACAGAAAAGCTAGCGATTCAGAGGAGAAAATAAATAGCAACCTACTTCACTGACAAAATTATGCAAGAACTCTTTTACTGTCTTTCTTAGACTGGAAGCCAGTCACTTCCTTATTTGTTAACGCAGCAACTTTTTGGTTCTCATTCATGAAATGCATTTAATAGTTCAGTAGTTTTCTATTTTCTAATAAGGTGTCCATTTTTGTTCTTGCATTTTTTGATAGGTGTTTTTTTTGAGTACTTTCTTTTTATTCTGTTCATATCTTATTTTCCTAGGAATGTTTTGCACAATTGCTTTAAAAACATCCTCTGTGTGAGTTCTGACTTCATGAGTTTCCTACTGATTTCAACTGGAGTAGAACTTCATCACCACATTCCAAATCAAAATGAAACTCTAGGAATCTTAGTTGTGCCTGACTTTCAGTACAAGGTTTCTTAGGTTGGTTGCCATTCAAAAAGTATGCTTATTTTTATGAAAATGTAAACGCTTTAATTATATTTTCCTTTTCAAATCCATGAAAAAATTATTTATTAATTATACGGTATAGATACAAATATGTGTTTTACTACCCTAAGAACACTTATACTCTAGTACCTGCTCTTTTATTAGGATAGCTAAATACTTACAAGAAGAGTAGCAATGAAAAGGATAAGGTGAAAAAATGTGTAGTGCACTTTGTTATACTTTTTGGCATCAGGCAGAGCTAACTGTACTTTCTTTGAGTAGACAAAAGCCCATTAAAAACCTCCAACTTTCCCAAATCCATTAGTTCCCTCTCCCTTAATTAACTGGTTATCCTCGAAATTATAAGAACATAAAAAATCCCAGCAGGGTATAAATTACCATCCTTGTCTTATGCTGTACCTCAGACCAAAATTCAGTATGTGTAGAGATTTGGTTGCAGCAGTAGAGCTGTCCAGGCTGCTCTCACCTACCTGTCAGTGACTGCATCACCTTTGCCATGTTGCCGCATGCTGTGGCATCTGACTGAAGAATGACATGGAAAAAATGTCAGCTTTTGGTTTGGATTTGCTTATTTGTTTTTCCAGCCAGATCAGTTCTAGGCACCAAAGAAACGGGAGGGGAAAGGAATTGTACAGGCCAGGAAATGTGCCTAATACCCTCTTGCATCAACTTCACCCTGAAACATGACCCATTAACTTGTGCCATCAAACCATGTAGATTTTTCTTGGCAAATAAGGAGTTACATGCAATGCCATTGTCAATTAGCTTTAGCACTGAAAGAATTCTGACAAATATGCAGTAGTGGATAACAGCATCTTGTGGAGGGTTATTCACAGCAGCACTCACAGCACTCATTTCCAGTGAACTGAGAATGAGGACTACTTCTGCATTATTTGTACATATAGCTGATACAAGTCACTGTAGCTGTTTATGCTAATGCTGCTTGTTATCTGACCTGAAGTGATGATGCGTTTCTTTTTTGGGTACAGTCATATGGAAGAGGCTTCTGCAGACAAGTGCCTATGTGCATGTGTGCAGGTATGCACATGTGCATGCATATATTAAAGATGCATTCCTCTCTCAGCTAGGTTGCTTGTCTTTCTTGCATTTCAGTCACTTACCTTAGATAGAACAATAGGTGTGGAAAGCAGGATTGCAAATCTGTGAAGGACACAACAATGAGGCAGGGCAGGATGGTAGGATTTAAAAAGCTGTTTAAATGTTCACTTAACTGGACTGAAGTTACAAAGTACACTGTACTGTGAGGAAAGGCAAGACGTAAAAGAGCTGCAGATGAGAAGATTGAGAAACGGTTTTAAGCTTCATGAACTGAAGCAGAATAGAAGGGAGGTAAGCATGCTTAATTATAAAAGAGACTCCAACATTATAAAACGTTTAGAGTGGCAGAGAAATTGAGACAAAGATGTGTTTACTGCTCTACAGCCATACATGGCAACTTGTATATTTCCTCGCTATAACAAAAGTATATAGTGACTTTCACTAGGTGTCCTCAGAAAACGTGTTTTGTTTGGTCAAGAAGAGCAAGCCCCTGAGAAGCTTCAATACAATTAAGATTGAGAAAACACGAAAACTACTGGTATTCTGAGAGTCAGCAGTTCTGCAAAGGACTTTGGGCACATGCGCGAGGGCCAGCTTTCAGTAATAATAATGCAAGGATGTACAGCAGGGAGGCTGAAGCAAGAACTTGGCAAGAGCTTGAACAGACAATCAGAAACTGAGGCCCACTGGCCAAGCACAGTTAATTTATGGATATCCAGGTCAGAGGACCTACCCCAGAATGGGAGAAAATGGTCACTATGAGGGTCTTTTGAGAAATGCATGTATCAACAGCCCAATGCCAGAACTGCCCAGTGCTCGCCGTGAACTGGGTTTTAATGAAGCACTGGTGTCAGGATGAAAAGGTGGAGAAGAAATGTCACTGGAACAGATACTGACCCCAGGCCACAGTTCCAGAAGGGAGAAAGGAGAAAGGAGAAAGAGATGTTGAAGGCACCATGTAGCCTGAGAAGGCCTGTTATGGCAATAAGCAAAGCAGAAGGAAAAATCCTACTAAATACACTGAAAACAATCAGCCTTACTACCCAGTGGCAACATTAGTGCTGCGATCTCCAGTTAGTTCAACAAGTTTAAATGGCACCGGATCTGTGAAACTAACTGGACACTATTATTGCATTCACCATGTCAGCATTGTATAAATGTTCATTGTCTGCTGCTACTATTTACTTTGCCTAGGATACAAGAGTATGGATCAATACTGTTATGAAACTATCGTGTACCACTGAAGCAACTTGTTCACTTTCTTGTCTAACAATTATTGACCACCATGAACTGCAATTGTCCTTAAACTACTACTTCATTTTAATTTGACCAGCAGCACTTTATTTGTGTAGACTACCAAGACACTATCACAGAGGTACTTTGTCCTACCAAAGGTGCTCCTCTACCCAAATGCAAGAAACTTTACCAAAAGAAACACAATTTTGCACCTACCAGTGGGCAAATACTAAGCCTGCTTTTGCACAGGACCAGACTAATATATGCCTGACCAGAATATCTAAACTGGCAGAAATCTGTTGTTTAGCTACAAGCATTAGGAATGCCATGCACTACAAAATCCTTAAGTGCAATTAAATTAAAAATTCAAAAGTTGCAAAAATAAGTCTACGGCACAAAATTTTGCATCAAACTAAGTGTACAAGTCTGTCTGCTGTGCAGTGACTCAAATAACATGAATCTTCATGGACCACCAAAATGAGGGAATAGGAAGATACTGGGAGGTTTCTGCATAGTGATGTGTGGGTAGATGGTAATGTGCGTGGACCGAAACTCCTCCTTACCTTGCCAATATAATTTTAATTTTGTTTTTTACATTTTTTGGCCAAAACGACAGGGTTTTTAAGTAAAAGCAAAAGAATATTCTGATAGAAAAACATTTCCTACAGTCACAAAAAAGCATAACCTATATTTAAGTGCTCTATACTGCATCTTTGTAGCCCTCTCCAGCATGCTTTCATCACATATACACATACAGATATTCCACACAATAAGCTTCCAGTCACACAAAAGTAACACCTGCCCTCTGGTGTCCAAGATGCAAATGAAGCTGGAAGGAGCTCTTCCTTTCTACAGAGCATGTTAACTCTCACTGGAGTATTATCATCTACAGGCAGCTATATCATCTCCCAGTAAATCACACCTACGAGATGGAATAAGAAGAATGAAAAACTTAAAAATGTCTGAAAGGTCACATGTGCTGGATTTGGCTGGAGTAGAGTTCATTCTCTCCACAGTGATTAGTATGGGGCTGTGTGTTGGATTTGTGCTGAACGTAGGGTTGAAAATATAGCAATTGTTATCACTGAGCAGGGCACACATAGAGCCAAGGCCTTTTCTGGTTTTCATACTGCAGCGCTGGCAAGAGGGCTGGGGATGCATGGGAGGCTGGGAGGAGACACAGCCAAGGCAGGGGACCCAAACTGATGAGAGGGATGTTCCATACCATATGACATCATGTTCAGTATATAAAGCTGGGGGAAGAAGGAGGGAACTTTTGGAGTAATGGTGTTTGTCTTCCCAAGACATGATTATGCATGATGGGCCCTGCTCTCCTGGAGATGACTGTACACCTGCCTGCCCATTGGAAGCAGTAAATTAATTCTTTGTTTTCCTGTGCTTGTGTGCAAAGTTTTTACTTTCCCTATTAAACTGTCGCTATCTCAAACCACAAGTTTTCTACTTCTTGCCCTTTTGATTCACTCCCTGGTCCCACTGCTGGGGAAGTAAGTGAGCAGTTGTGGAGGGCTTGATGGCTGGCTGTGGTTAAACCACAACACATGTTTATGGCAACAAAAAAATGATTGTGGGCCATCAGAAAGTAAGATCATAGTTTAATCCTTTTTAAGAGGGCAGCAATTTCCTGACTCTTTGTCTCAACTGTTCAGAAGCACAGAATACTGACCACCAACCCTATTTCATTTGCCGCTTCAGCCTTCTGTGCATATGAAAGCAAGCAGTCTGTAAAAAGCCGCCAATGGATAAACCACCTTGCTCACTCTTGACTGGATCCTTAGAATACAAATCTCATTATTCTTCAGTATTTGGCAAATCTCAGCCACTGGTCCAGCTGTTCAGCTGCACATTCCTTTCAATAGCACTAAATATGATACTGTGCAATTTCCAGTTTACCAACAAGTTTGAAATAAGCCTAAGAGTTAGTAATTCTTAGAATAAAAGGTAAAAAGGAGCTGCTGTTAAGATCTTCCATACTTTTTTGTATGGAACATGTCTTCTGAGAATGAATTCTTCACTAGAGTAGTCAGTTACTTTCAAGGAAAATACCTGGTGTTTATTAAAACTTTGGAGATGCTGTCACAACTCTGAGTGAATTGCTGCTGTAATCAGTCACCCAATTGCTTTCTGTATGTAAGCAAAAGCACAAAAAACGACTGCACATTACACTTCTGAGTCTTTTCTTAGCATGTGGAGATAAGGGCTGTATCAGGTATAGATTTTCTGGGTAATTCTTAAGGCTTAAATCAATCCATTAGTAGCTTCCAGTGCTGGACATACTCCTACATTATGCAGTCTGATGATGCAGACAGATTTGCTCCCACCTGCTGTGATTCATGCAGTCCAGTCAGATAATACAGTAACATTATTCAACAAGCTGCAGCAAGGTAGTCTAATATTGGCCTTTCTAGCATTGCCTTCTGAAATGCAGCCAAATAAATAGTTTCAGCAAAAAAAAAAAAAAAAACCCACCAAAAACGTTCACATGGAAAATTATCTGACTGTTTCTTTGACCATCTTCTTGCATTCAGATCAAGTAGACAAAATATATTAATGGACTTAAATGCCTATGTATACATACAGACACATGTTCTACTCCCTCTTCTCTTTAGCCAATACAAAGAAATTAAGGTTTATTTCTAGGGCTGTTTTTCTCTTAGTGTATGTAGTTATAGTGGCTCCTATTATACCTACAGTTTTGCTTTAATTTGAACACACCCCATAAAGATCAAGTAACAAACTCTGCAGGCATCTTATGTAATTCAGTTTTTTTCTCAACACCATGTAATACTGGATAATAGACAACTAGGCACATTGTTTTAGCTTATTAACTAATATTGCTTCCCCTGCTACTCGACCCTTCTCTCCTGAAAATGTATTTCCATCACAGAATGCCCATGCCAGTATTTGGAGCATATCACACACTTCAGTCTTTAAAGACTATCCCTTGAAATCAGCAAGAATAGTAAACTAATTTCAGTTGAATTAAAGACAGTGATAGATTTAAAAACATGCAGCAGATAGGCATGCCATTATTTTTCCTGCTAATGTGGAGTCACATCACTACAAAATCAACATTTGATTCCATGAGACATTTGAGAGTACTTGACACTGAGATCAGTTCTGGTGTTTGTATGGTTAACCTGCTGAGTCGTGACTACTTGTAACTGTCAAATTCTCTCCAAGGATAAATAATTAAAGCTTCTGGAAGAATAAGCTCACAGGAAGCAGTGGAGATTGGATGTACGTAGGTGTTGGGGGCATTAATTTTTATCCAATCGCTGAATAAAAAGCACATTATTCATGCAACCTTGTTCATTCAGTGCTACGTGACCTGCACCACAATAGAAGACTGCAGCATCCAGTGCTGAATTAAATGGCATTCAAGGCAATGAGGAAAAGACTCCAACAGCACCAGCACATAAGAGCAAAATGCTACACTGTAGGTGTATATGCAGCCTTTGGTTAATCTATAGCTCTTATGACTAATGCTGGAATTACACAAAAATACTGTTTCTCATAGAATTTTTTTCTTTGGGTACCATAAAAATAGCAAATATTAGCCTTAAAGGAGAATTACTTTTTCACTTTCTTTTCAGCATATATATTCTATGTGTTGTTACTTATCACTTCCAGATAAAAAAATCCAAACTCATAGCAAACAACAAACAAAAGTGTTTATTAGTAGGCAAAATGAAACAAATGCAATGCATTGGAGTATCTGTGGTACAAAACTTTTGAAACAAAATATTTCAATAACGTCAATACTGAAAGGTGTAAAATCTACAAAGCAATCTTAGCTGTGAAGCTCAAAAAAACCTGTTACGTGTTCCTGAGGGTTTTTAAAGCACAAGAACAAATCCATGCTCCAAAATAGATTCCTTCGCCTTCACATTCCTATTTCTATTGTTTACTCACTGCAAATTCTATCTTTGGCTTGATGCCTTATATGCCTGTCAGTTCTGTTACCGGTAATTGTTTAGTTGCTTGAGTATTTGTATATCACATACAAAAGGTGAAACTCAAACAGGACTCTGGTGAAAAAATCAATCCATAAATGCTAAAAATTCAGGTATCTATAAATTTACATTAAGGTCCATGGTTACTGGAAAGCAAGGCACCTTCTAGAAGTGTTCATATCATCTTCCACAATTACCTACTCACTCTGGCATTTTTAAATACCAGATCAGTTACATCATTCTTAGTAGCAGATGTAACAGCTTCATATCTTATATCCAAGCATAGGCACAATTAATGAAGA
>VWZG01002013.1:10772-71856 GCA_013396735.1 Grallaria varia
TAACAATTATGCCTTGTTGTTCATAATTTGAGTAAAATTATGAAAAAGTAATAGATAACTGTTACCTCTAAACTTCTGACATGTGAATTATTTAATTAATTGTTCCAAATTTATGCTACAACACTAAGCATATTGAAGTAGGTCCATGCATATTTCAATAAGTGCATCTTTTCAATTTAGGGCTATGTCATCACCAGCCTCAATTAGAGACTAGATAATTAATATTTAACTTCTATTAGCATCTTAAAGTGCGTAGTTTTAACGACCACCCTTTATTAAAAATAGCCACATGAAAATCTATTAGTAAATTTTCACTTAATTTTAAAGCAAATTAACACCAATACAACTTCAGAGGGCAAATAAATGGCAAAAATCAAAAGAATCTTGGGTTTTAGCAACCCAGAGAAAGTCTCTATCTATCCGAATTGCAGAATTTATATCCTCATCAGAGAACTGGAAGGAAAAAGAAGGAAGCTGGGATGAACTAGAAGAAAATATACAGAGGTTTATTTTCAGGGCATATCTAACAATTAACGTGGATTTACAGTTTAAGCTTAGTAGAAAGAAAGAAAAAAAGGGCAAAAACATTCCAGGAAGCTGTGGTATTTGCCATAGAAATCAAATCTTGCCTTGAAGCAAGAAGCAGCTGTTACTGAGAAATATGGAAATAATTTACCATAAGAGGCAAAGGCATGAAAAAATAGATTCTAATCTGGTTCATAATATTATTGCATTATTATTTAAAAAGTCAGAAAAAAACAAAAGAAATCGACAAAATTGAAAGTTGTCAGAGACAAATGCTGACACTATGGGGAAAAATATTAGATCACTTAGTAAATTAGGTCTGAATGCAAAGTCTCAGGTGTTCAATGAAACCTGCCTTCCAGCTCAGAGGGAGTCTGGTTAAAGCAGAGAAAAGAGAGTTACAGACACGAAGGACGAAAAAGCTGTTTGCACTCAAATATAAAACTACAGATCAGAAATGCTGAAGAGCCTAAAAAGTCTGGGATCAAAACCAGAATCCCATAATTAGCAAATCCTATTGACTAATTGTGCCTACTTAACCCAGATTTCTAATCTGTCTTTGAGAAGTGAACTGGAGAAGCTCAGGTAGCCAAAATATAAAGGATGAACTAATCAGTGGCTTGTATTTCATTCTGGCCAAGAACTGTATCCCATTCCAGAAACAGGACTTTAACTTTCAATGTCTAGATAAAAGCAAACAAACAAAAAATCCACAGAAATGAACTCTTTTTCAGTAGCAATATTTTTTTTTGCCAGCTCTAGTACTCAGTTTGAAACAGTCATTTTTGGGAATAATTAACTTTAAACCCGCCTCTCCCCAAAACAGAGATTCTCAGTATGTTATTTAAAGTCCACAGGACAAATTGTCTATCAATTAACTCTGACTTCAGAGAATCAGCAAAAATGCAGCTGCAAAGAGTAGAACTTTGCTCGGATGAAAATGTCTTTCCAGCTATATAGTTTCGAGCCTTTTAAGGTCCCATTTTTGAGAAAAGACAACGATAAACTCTGCATTTCTGCTACTGACCAATCTATATTACTATAATGCTTAAGTACTTGCTAATACTCACTCATGTCGTTGAAATTTAAGCACACTTAAATAATTTCATTGATAAGGAGCTATATATGCATACAACAGTTTTTTTGTGCTTTAGCTGTGATTACATCACATTACATTTTCAAACTTTTACATGTGGCGCTATTAAGTTCAAGGAAAAAACCCAAACCAAACCAAAACACTGTTACTTGCTTAAAAATTCTGTTTCTAAGTCACTCTATAATTTTTGCTTCCACACAACTTTGTCCTGATCCTTTTCAGAAATCTAATCTAGCCCAATACATTCTATTTGAGTCTTCCTGTATCCTACATGATTTGCCTGAAAACCTTTTCATCATAAAACAAAGGTGGTTTTTTTTTTTTTCAGTTCTGGATTATATCCTTTTATTTGTGCATTCCTTTTGATCATTTAATCTCAGTTCTCTGTATATATATTAAAATAACAGCTGATGCACATATGAATTTGAATGTCATACTAAAATGAGCATAGAAGATGGAGTAAAACACAGATTAAAAATGCACGTGAAAGAGATGAGATTGAAAAGGTTCAATGGGACAGTTCAGTGTGTAAAAGATGCTCAGAATTTTGGGTGATTACCTAAATTTTACTCTGAAAACATTTAAATCTCATTTTCAGAAAGAACTCAAGCTCAGCAAGATGCCTAATGGGATTATCACTTCCTAATTCCATGAAAAACTTCAGAGCTGAGTTGAAATTAAACTATGGGTGACAGTTTAAATGTGTAATTTTCATTTGGGATGTCTACAGTCATTTAATTAAATGATCGCATCAGTGATAATTCGAAGGCTTAACTGATAACTTACAAAGTAAAGTTTATGTACACCAAGAAACTGCTTTAACATATCATCGGGAGTGAAAGCTTAAAATGGCAAACAACCAGAGCAACTGACTGACAAAAGGGTATCCACATTTGTTAGATTCCTGCAAAGACTGATAGGGACTAATAAGGAACATGAAGAAAAAGGTATGACAAGGTTGAGTGACATTCCACATTTGAGTGGCTAAAGAGCAAAGCTGCAAGGAAAACAAAGTGATTGCCTGGAGTGCAAAGATCCTGTCAACATGAAAACAATTTAAACAATTTTACTCTTTTAATTCATATTGAAGACAGTGCCACTGTGATATAACTGAACTCTTTAAAAGCAAATCAATCAATCTTTGTAGCACTTTGTGGAAGAGCAAGAAGCAGAAAATAGGAGCTTGACAGCCCAACGTACCTTTGCCCTGATGTTACCTTGTCAACACTTATAACCCCAGAAGGATAAGTCAGATAATATATAAATTATTCTTAACAGCAGTGACAGCTGCTGTCCTTTTTCTCTCAATGCACACAACACTCACTGGTTTAGTTTTATTATTATTTTTCATTTATTTTTATTATTGTTATTACTACTTTTTAAAAATCTTTCCCCAACTTAATCTTCAAGAAATATATAAAACTGCTGTAAATCCAAAAGAAAAACAGCTACCATTTTGAGTCTTTGGGGCTGGTTTCATTCCACCACCAGCAGGTACACAAAAATCTTGTTATTAGCAGAAATGGCTGTGAGTAGAAGCACAATCCTGCTCTGCTGTGGTTCAGAGCTTCCCAGAACTGTAATTACAGCTGAACAGAAAAGATATCTAATACACTATAATGACACTCCAAGCCTTCTGGACTATGGAAACTTCCAAAGAACCTCAAAAACAATGGTAAACCACTCCACTGTTCACAGGAGCAGCGATGATGTTGACAGCTCTGCTTCGGAAGTGGTGGCCTTCCTGGGCACTACTGATTGGAAGAGACATAAAACAAACCAAACTGTTCTTTGTTCCCTTTCCAGGACTCAGCAAACACTAAACAATAAATACAAAAAGTTCCCTTATTTCGATAAAACAAAATCCTTCAGTATCTTTTGATGAATTGTGACATATTGAAAAGTCAAGAGTTAACTGGAAAAACTCACAAATGCAGCTTGGCCCGGTGGAGAAAGAAGGAAGGATGGAGCTGAGAGTCTTGCTGTCTCACCGATCTTGCGGCATTGTTGGCTGAGTGGGCTGCAGACTGAAAAGCAAGGCAGTCGACCAATTTCTGAAGGAGACCAGGGCCTTTCAGATCTTCCAGGACCTTTCAGGTCCCCTGGACGCTCAGTAAAACCTTCAGTAGTTATACCCTGGCGCATTTGCTTCACTTCCCTTCCTGCAGACCTCAGCTGTGTGTCAGAAGGCTCTGGGCCTTTCAGGCTGCTTTGTGGATCTCTTTCATTTCATTTTTTTTTAAACTTCAGGAAACACATTATAAATTAAATGATTATGTTTTTAGAGGTGAAAAGAGAGAAAGCAGTTGAAGGAGAGAGAATCTAGGCATGTTAAAGTGCAGTATCACTTGGGAGCAGGACCAGCATTTTACAGTGTCTAAAAAATTTGTTGAGGAGGCTGGTAAGAAATGTGGAAAGAGACAAATTTGGAAGGATAATTAGAGAGGATCAAGATGAAATACTAACTTTCAGGCAGCAGATGCCTCAAATATTACTCTGACCAGACAAAAGGAAAATGCGTGTGGAGACAACCCCAACTCATGAAACTAAAAAAGGGATACAATAACAAGAAATATAAAATACACTGATTTTTGATGCAGCTCTTTTGTTTGTCTCTTTGCAGAAGACAGAAATGAAAGTTGTACGTGCCATCTGCAGGCAAAAGGTTATGTAATTATCCAAACATACTGAATTGCTAGAAAATGCACTGAATTTCTAATGTAGGATTTTTTATCTGGTTTTCAGTAGGACGACATATTTCCTTAGAAACAGTTAATTTCTTAGTGTCTATTTCGCCCTCTATTCCCTGTACCTTCCAATTAAATCCCAGTCTATACAAAGACAATGAAGTTAAAATAAAACAGGACACATTTAGTAGATGGAAATAGTATGCTTGTCTTTATCTACAAATCCTGAATGGGAAAAATATAGGATAAATCCCCTTGCCACCCACATGAGTGTCATATGTTCTCTTAGCATGGGACAAACAGAAGGCAGAAGGACATGTTGCATGGCAGAGATGGGACAAATCACACTGATCTGAGGTCATACACAACAGACAGCTCTCCTGTCTGGAACTGCCAGTATTTCAATCTTCTACTCAAAGTCACTTGTCTGTTAACTCGTGCAATGTTGCTGTCTCTTTCACTCTTTCAGAGGTAAGAGGTTATCTGAAAGTATTCCTCATATGTATATGAGGAGAATAACAAATATGAACATTGCCGTTCCTAATGGCCACAATATTCTGCAGAGTAACGTTGGCCAACTCCTTTATTGCTTACTTTCAAACAATGGCAAGCAATCCAGTAATAAATATTTGACAGAACAACAAGGAAAACAACCATACACAAATTCTTGATATGGGATCAGACAAATGATAAGTTGCAAATATATGTGGGTCATTTTTCAGGTCGAAACACTTATGTATGATGTCTGGTATAATTAAGATTTCGAAGACTTAAAGATCTTTTGTACATTTTGCACATTTTCAGCTAATCAAAACTGTGTCTTTATTGGCTGCTTTATGTGAATGCTGAATAGTAGTCCTTTTATGTAGCCTTTTTTTTTTCCTACAGCAGCTACTGAAATCTTCATTTACACTGCACAAATTATCCTTAGCAGCAGGTATGCAGCAATCAGCAAGGTGTAGCAAGATAGAGAGAGCCAGGGGACATGACATTTGTCCAACATAGTCAGGGAGGACTCTATTAGGAAAATCAACTCTGGAGAATTGTAGTCTTCCTGAGGAGACATTGAAAGAGGGAATATGGGAAAGGGCATGGTAGGTTTGTTTGGGGTTTTTTCCTTAATTTTTTTCATTAGGATAATAAAAACGCAGAAGCAAAAAATAATTTAAATCCTTTAAAAACTTCCTGCAGTGCCATAAAATGCATATAATTCTCACGGTCTTGAGTTCTCTGAGCATTTCAGACTATAGATCTGTGAAATTATTTCACAGCAACTCAGTGGAACTGCTAGCAACAAACTTGGAGGAGGAAAGCATAAGGATTTTGGAGATAAAAGAGAATCACAGCTAATGGAGTTATATCACACTGGATACATTTTTCAAGCAATTGTGGAATAAAATAGGGACAGGGGGGAAAAGAGCAAAGTCACAACGACCTAACTTTAAATTAAGATACACAAATTCAGAGACCAAATGTCCCAGAGTGTCCCTTGAGGGTGACTTCATTCCCCCCAAATTCTTAATTGTCCTTTGAAGGTGGCTCTTTTTTCTTGAAATACAATGGCAGGAATTTTCCCCATTATATCTTATTATTTCTTACTTCAGGTCTCCTTTGAGCAATCAGTATGTTGCCTGCCTTCAGTAAGCATGAATGTTAAATGCTTTAAAGAATTTACTGAAAGTTTTACAAGGAAATATTTTTTCTAGGACTGTAAATACAAAGAAGCAAATGAATGCCCAGCATGCTGTATTTCCTCTCCTTTTTAATTAATACATTTGGTTGCTACGGGCCTTGGAACCAAACTTCCTACTTTACTGTAACATAGGAGTAAATGTATCTTGTTAAATTCCAGTGTAATAACTCAGTTTTTTATAGATATTCAAGCAAAATTCCTGATATAGTAAACAATGTTAACTCAGAATTGAATATAGGCCAGTCTTTAGCTAAAAGTATTAAACATAGAGGCATCTTGATAAAATCTTGTATATGTATATCTTAAATGTAATCCTCCTAAGAACAATAATATTTATGTAAATTTACCTGAACAAAATCCTTAGAATACAGGTGAATAGATGCCTTTGTCAGAGATGGAGAAATGATATATCAGATTGCTTGCTCATGAAGACTATAGTACAGCAGGACATCGAACCATTCTCTTCCGAGTCTTAGTCTTTGAACCCCAGGAGAAGTCTGCCTCCTTCTTCAGGGGATTATACCTGTATCTGAAAATGGAAAGGAAAATACATTAGTCCTCATCTCTTCACACAGCATCCACCTCTCAGAACCTAAGCAAGACGATGCAGTTAAGCTTTCTCAGGGAAATTCTATCTCATGACCTTTTTGTGGGATATGGAATTCCAGGTCTTTCCAAGGTACCTAACAGTTAACTAAGGCATATGAAGCAAATGAACATCAGATGGACAAGTTAAATTGCAACAAAAGCATTTCTCTAAGGATTTTTATTTAATTTTAAAGTCTAAAGGCTAGAAAATATAATGATTAGATCTTAAACAAATGCATAAAATACTAAGATCACTTCAGAAAAATTCAAATGGAGTACACCTTCCAAAAAAAAGCATAGCGTGGCTACACATTCAAGTGAGTAAGAACATGGAGAAGAGCTGTAAAGCTAGAGTGGTGAAAGGGGGAAGAAAAAAATTATGGTAGAACCAATACCTTTCTTATCTTCATGGAAAATCTCCAAGTTGCCTTGAAGTTTTGGCCTTTGTATTGAATAACACACCTTCTAAAGAGTACTTGATTTCCCTTTTAAGCTCTCTCAAATGTTTCTAATGAAAATTGCATTTTGCAGAAATTCATGCTGTGCAATATTGAACAACTAAAACTCAAAAAATGAAATTTTCATCTGTCTCGCTCTCTCCATGTGAATTCTGAACAATTAAGAGACATCAAGTTCTAGTTTAACCTTTTTTAATTGTTGCATTTATCCATATATTTTCCTTTAATTTTTCTTACTGCCTAAGGCTTTGCATGATTTTCTTAGGAACAAGCAGGTATCACTCACCTCACTTTGCAAAGAAGATCAAACAAGGATAGTGCATAATTACTATCCCTTGATCCTCAGTCTGCTCGTATCTCCAAACTAGACTATGTCTTTATGGCTCTATGGAGATACTCCAGCAGCATGAGATTATTACAGAATAAAGTTTCTTGCTATAACTATACACCAAAATATTTCTTAACATGTTTCCATGAAACAGTTGATATTTCACAGGCTAAATTTGTCAAATCTAGATATCTCATCTGAAATCCTTGAAAATAAAGAAATTAAACATTATTATTTTAAAATTAATTGGATTTTCAAAATTGCTGCAACCATAAACAGCAATTACGTGTAGGAATCTTCAGCAACTTCATTCACTGAAGAATGTTCATTCTGATTTAGAATCTCCAGCCCAACTTGAAATACTCGTTAATATAGGACATGTTCCCTCTCTTCTATGCTCCCTTTGTCACATGAAACAAGGAACAAGTAAGAACAATGGTATAAAGAAAAAAAGATTTTGACCTGAATGCTGTACTTGCCAGTTAACTTTTTTCTTGGAGCACTGTATTAATATAATTCTATGAAATGAATGAATGGCAGAAAACATCGCTACAGCTAACCCTGTTAAATTTCTATTTAATTCTCAGGAGAAAAGTAGTTTATTTTCAGACTTGGGTTAAAAGCTTCTGTATATTCTTGAGTTGATGCAGCAAATTTAGCTTTCTGCTTTCATATATGTTGTGATGTACATCCCTACTGCACTACAATATACCCTTTGTTGTACCACTTTAAATATCATCCATACATGAAAGACAGTGAAATTCTATCATTAAGTCTTTTCTGAAAGCAAGCAGTGTTGGAACAGAATGAAAGCAGAAAATAAATCCATCCTCTCCAGCTTTCTAAAACTTTCTCAAGTTCTGGGAGATGGGAGAGAAATGTAATTAAAACAATTTACTAAGTGCTTTATTTGCCCCCTGCCATTCGTCGAATACCTACTGATAAAAGTGAGGGTTTTTTTTTACTTGCAGATTTGTCCTGATAGACTAGAATTATGAAAGTTCGTGAGTGCTCCAGGAGCCTCATGAGAATAAATAGAGATTCAATCAAAGCAAGTCAAGTTTGGCAATAAACAGGTAAGAAATGAATTACTTTCAGCTTGTCCCAAATTGTTTAACAGAACCAGGATACTTTATGAACACAGTTTAGTAAAAAAATGCAGAAAACCTTGTCAAATCTTCTGTTGCTTTGTTAACTATACAAGTCACAAGCTGTTACAATTTTCAAAGATTATTTTATCCAAAACTTATATGTTCAAAGATGCTTATGGAATCTTACTTTCATACCCCTTTTAACTATCACTTTTTACGATATTATGTACTTGTGACATAAGTGTATATGACCTATTCCTGTCCTTATACCAACATAGTCACTGGCCAATTTCAGCAAAGGCATGTGTCTGCATTAGTGTTTTGGTTTAGATCACCTCTGCACTTCTCAGTAGAATGTCCCAGCTGCTCCTCTTCACCTTGTTGTGAACTGTGAAATGGATTTGGCCTCTTCTGAATAAAACTGACTTAAATAAGAAGGACCAGCAGAGTTCTCACTTCCTGGGTCTGGGCAAGAGCTGGCCTGAGGTAACCAATCTCGCTACATCCCACTCCATTATTCGTAGTGTGGCCATCAGGTACTCAAGACAGGTCATTTGCCTCACATAATTACTCCTGTTGAGTTTCACTTATCATGTAGTGATGACTGTACCGAGAATCTTGTATTGCACAGCAGTGAAAATGCTAAAAAATAAATTCCTTACAGACATCAAAAAAGAGAGTGTGGAGGGGGGGAAAGAAATCTTTTCCGTGACTATGATTGGTTAGGAATCTCCTGGTGGAGAATCAGTTGATAAAACAGTAAGGTGATACGTATGTGCAAACCCAACACAACTGGGATTGAAAGATTTGAACATTAAGTCCAATTGTAATTGTTAGTTCCAGGAACTAAATATTACATTCAAAATTTCTTTCTATTCAAAAATATCTTTTTCCTTCTTGCTCTTTGCCTCTTCATGTAACTATAGAGAGAAATTGCATGTACTCACAATGTAGTTGTCTATTAATTAAGAAGCTTTTATAACTAATTCTCACACTGCTTACTAAAATGCACCTCATCCTACTGATTAAAGACATTGGAAGAGCTGTAATCTGCAGTACATCTGAATGTCATAAATCCATACAATCAGACAGGGTAAACCAGAAATGCCCTGTAAAAACTGAAGTATGTGCATAATTGACAGTGGCTGTTCACCATATAACTTTACGTGTTAGATCATGAAATTGATTCAAATTCAGAAGTCAAATACATAATGTAAGTTCAAGAACTTAATGTAGTCACAGCCTCAAAGCTTAGTTATACCAAAAAAAGGCAATTCACCCTCAGCAGTAAATTTTCATGCCTTTTAGAACAGGCTTCTTGCAGATCTGTGGGAGAAGAAATAAAACTACAGACATTTGTACCACCTTTATGGTGCATGAGGCAGGAGACTTGTGTATGCATATATAAAAACACAAAAGCTATTCTTGTACACAGAACACCATAGTCTTTTGAGGATATTAAACACAGGCATCATGCGTAGACACTCATACTCATCCAGATTTTGTTTTAAGATTCACCTGAGTACTTTCCAATTTTAAGACCTTAAAGACCTGAGGCCAAATATAGTCACAACAGGTACTTGGCACCACTGACCAACTGGGATAGTCTGAGGAAAAAGTCAGAATTAGCCAAGTTTACAAATTAATTTGTTTTATCTTAGTGTTCTTATGAACCAACTTACTCAGTTTATAATGTCGACATTTACAATACGAGCTTTATACTATTACAATGAGCAGGTTCATTTTAGTAAACCAGGGAGGTGCAGCATTTTCATTTCCACAAGTATTCATTCTAAAAACAAGGTCATGATAAAATCATTCTTTCAACAGACTGATGGAAAACAAATCTAAAATGACCCTCTAAGGATTTTAACTGGTAATGGTAATGACATCTTTCGGGTCTAAAATAAAATTATTTTGAGTGAAACAGAAAAAATACTTATTTCTCTAGTTAAATACTTCAGGTCCATGACTTCTAAAACTCCCATAATGGATAATAAAGAGAAACTCAAATAAAAACACAAAATTACTGTTAACCCAGTATACATGTTATGATGATAATTGGTTTTACTTGGACCATGATAAGGAAATAAATAAATAAATACAGCTAAAAGTTTCTTTTAAACTAAAAAAAACCCGATCAAACCTATGTAAAATTTTTTTTCCCTCTAATGAAATGAGCTCTTTACATATAAATTATATTGTAATAACAGAGCTCCCTGGTGGAAAAGAGTTCCTTCTCCTGCTGGCAAAAATTAAGATAATCACAGATGGCTAATGATCAAAAATACTGACTGACAGCTCTGAAGTACAAGGCATAGATAATAGTCTCAGAGCTACAGTTTATTTATACTCAGAACTGGCTTTAGGCACCCACAAAATCTGCTTTTGTGATGTCCTATTATAAAAGATCTTTTAGCCACCACTGCAGTTTCTGTTGCCAAGGTTTTTTCTTAAGACTAAATTATTTCACCAAAATAATTGTGTTTCAGTGTACCAGTTACCTGAAAAAATCTGTAACTAGCTGAATTTACTCAGAGTTGTAGACTATTATTTTTAGTTGCATTATAATTAAAATATTTAATTTGAGTTCTTAGAATTGCTGTATTATACGCCAGAGTTTATATACCGCAGAAGTCCGTCAGGGCAACAAAAGGGCCCTAAAATTCTGTAGTTTCTCGTATTTGAATGATGGCATACGAAGTGTGTGTTTCTTTGGGGTTTTTTCAGAAACCTGTAAGGAGTTTGGTCTTATTCCCACTTACGTCAGTTGAAATATTTAGTTGATTTAACCAGGACGTAAGTGAGCTTATAGGCAATTCCAGCTTTCTCAAATGTTTCTTATTTATCACTTTAAGGTTCATTTTAAAAGTGTGCTATCTGTTCTGTAGAGTAGAAATTTGTCTTTCATTTCGAAGCAATGACTGCATTTTAGGCTTGTGATCATTATAACTTTTCAGTGCACAGCTAACATGCAGCAGCAAATGTTTTCTGATAGAATATCTGCCTTTTTGAAATATAATTTCTAGTTCCTGTAACGTAGATGTAAAGCTGGAAAGATATTCAAGACCTATTTAAAAGGTCTTGTAATAAGAATGGCAGTTTTAAATATCCCCAAAATATTACCAATTGGGTATTGGCGACATTTCCTATGAAAAATTATGTGAGAGTGGATATGTGGAGAAGTTTCTACTTCTTTGTCCATTTAGCTTTCAGGCACATATTGAAAAGATGGGATAAAAAGAGCAAAGTTTCTTTGAACTTCAGTACTGGGGTGTTTTGTTGTTGTTGTTGTTGTTTGGTTTTGTTTTGTTTTAAATTCAGAAATCAGAAAACATAAAAGGGGAGAGAGAGAAAGTGAGAGATGCTACTCTCTCTAGAAGGAAGAAATTTTCAAAATCTAAAACTGCAGGAATACCTAGAGTCAGAATTTGCACTTAGACTGTGTAGTTCATATCCACAAGCACTACAAACCAGGCTTCACTGATCACAGAGCTCCCAGGAATACCTGACTAATAAACCTTTTGATTTTAAACTTAGCATGAGTTTTGGACATAGGCTAATGATTTTTATGCTAAGACCATTAACCTTGGTGATATGTAGTACAACCTCAGACTTTGATATTGGTTCACATTCTTTTCATTCAAATGTTGGACTGGACCCTTGCTATTTGGACTGGAAGTCTGGCATATAAGGAGCACCAGATACCAACGCAATTGCTGTTATGCCAGAACAGTGTAAACTGTACAATGGCAGGCACAGAACTGGAGTAATAATTAATATGAACTTTCCCCCATGCAGACAGTGTTGTTGTAGCTACATTGAGCTCCATCCTAATCAAAATGATTTCAGCAAATAGGTTATATCATTTCATCTAAGCACAAGTGCAAGTTATAAGTAATAGCCAGTGACTTACTAGCAAGTGTCAGTAGTGAGTTTTAAGGGTGAAAACTGGTATACAGTGTTGCAGTGTACAACTCAGAAGTCTGTAATTAAAAAAAAAAAAAAAAGAGAGAGAGAAATAATTGTTTTTTGATAAAAGAGGTATTAGGAGCTACAGGGGCATCACGAACCAGTGCCTTTAAAGAGCATGTATACATTCTATCCCTTTTGTAACTCAGTTACAGCTAAGTGAACTATCACAAATAAACTATTTCACTGAACTAAACAACAATAAACCCAAATGAGTAGAAGTACTAAAAGCATGCCTGAGGCAACAGAAACTTTGGTGTTAATTTCCATCTCTTTCAAGTGCATTTGATGAATGATGTGACAAAAGAATCCTAATTAAAGTCGAAATCCTGAATACTAAATAAATTAGAAGTGCCACTACATTCATCTTCTACAATGATAATACTGCCACTTCTACTCCTTCTCTGTGCCCCTTTGCTTACATCTGTGGCAATAACTCTGCAAAGGGCACTGCCAGCACAGATGGGAAAATGGATACTCTTCCCCCAAACAGAAAGATAATAGGATAGGCTGCTTTGTTTCCCTTCACTGCCTTCAGTTTACACAAAGAAAGCCTACCAGGAGCATTCAAAGTATTTTTAGGTATTTTTCCATTCGAATGACTTAAAACTCAACGAGCAATGCTACACTATCTGGTCTTCACTAGCCCCAGAAAAGTTGCTATGTTTATGGCCATTCAATTTTTTATTTCTTTTATTACTGGAGACTCATTAAGTATATATATACTTGGAGCAATATATAATCCTAATGGGTTGGAAAGCAACACTGAAGGGATGAAATTCTATGGATTGTGTCACACAAGCCTGGCAAGACAATCATAAATGACCTTAAAATCTATGAATCTTTCAAGGAGCTACCCCATTCAATAAGCAGACTGGAACATGAATTATGACTCCCAAGAAACATCCTTTTCCTGCTCCCCTTTTGTTCCAGGGAGCAACACTGAAATACTTCAGGAGAAGTTCATATCCCCAGTGTGCCCAGCCAGTAGGCTGGTCTTTTTCCGTTCTCATTCCACTCCTTACAGAAAGAGGGCTATCAAGGGAGGAGGCCCTTCAATTCCAATCATAACACTCAAAATCTGCCCACACGAAAAAAAGTAGTGCTTCAGTGTCTCCAAGTTCCATTTGCACTGTCTAAGGTCTGTGGCAAGAGAAGTCCTAAAAGGCTGTAGTCAATCAAGAGCTCAAAGGGAGTCGTAGTCCAGTCTCTCAGCTTTGACAGCAACTAATAGTGGCTGCCTGTTTGACAAAGTGTAAAAACATAATGAACACATAATGATACTTCCCAACATTATTCTCCCAGCGCATAGCAGTTTACAGAAAATTATGATTTAGAGTTCATACCTTTATATTTAATGTCTCTTGATGTATTACACACACAAAGAACACACATGACTTGTCTGACATGGTAAAATACTTCAATTCTGTAACTGAGGGTCCTGGTCAATGGCAAGCTGAATATGAGTCAGCAGTGCCTGGGCAGCCAGGAGGGCCAACTGCGCTCTGGGGGACATCAGGCAAAGCATTGCCAGCTGGTTGAGGGAGGAGATTGGCCTGCTCTGCTCTGCACTGGGATGACCTCACCTTGAACATCGTGTGCAGTTTTGGGCACCACAATATAAGAAAGATATTTAGCTACTGAAGAGCATCCAAAGGAAGGCAAAGAAGATACTGCTGAAGGGCCTTGAGGGGAAGTTGTATGAGGAGTGGCTGAGATCCCTCGGTCTGTCTAGCCTGGAGAAGAGGAGACTGAGGGGAGACCTTATTGCAGTTAAACTTCCTTGTGAAGGGGAGAGGAGGGGCAGTCATTGATCTCTCCTCTTCATGACCAGTGACGGGACCCAGGGGAATGGCCTGAAGTTGTGTCAGGGGAGGTTTAGGTTGGATATTAGAAAAAGGTTCTTCACTCAGAGGGTGGTTGGGCACTGGAACAGGCTCCCCGGGGCAGTGGTCACAGCACCAAGCCTGACAGAGTTCAAGAAGTGTTTGGACGATACTCTCAGGCACGTGGTGTGACTCTTGGGAATGGTCCTGCGCAGGGCTAAGGGTTGGACTTGATGAACTTTGTGGGTGCCTTCCAACTCAACATATTGTGTAATTCTGTGGATAAGTCACACAACACCGAGTGTCTTCTTTAATCTTCTTGCAGTGATATCACATTTCTTTGCGCTTTTTAAGCAATGTAGTTTTCTTAGTATTTTCTAAATTTCAAAAAAAAACCCAAAAGAACAACACTTTCAGCTGAGATTTTAAACAAGTTTCCAGTTCTGTTATATGAAACCTTTTTTTCTTCCAGAGGCAATTAAAGAGGAACTTATCTTATTGGAAAAGATAGATCGCTTGCTTATATTTGTCTGATATATTTTAAGGCCTGATTTTCCTCCTTATGTAGCTAGTGACATTCTAATGGACTACATTTTTTAAAAATACTTTGTACGAAAATGCAGCTTGTTTACACTTGGTATATAATTTCCAGAATTCTTATCCGTATGTGAATTTTGCAGCCCTAATTTTCTCCTATGAATTTTGGACTGATGTTTTAGAAAGGATATTTCTTTATCTTAACTGTAATAATGATCATTTCAATGATCACAGTAGGTTATTGCACTAATTATTCTATATGGGTAGGTATATATATATTATATATATTTAATAAATTGCCTGAATAGGAGAGACACCCTGAGACACATTGTTCATATTACTTATTGAAGTGCCTATCTTACATATGCACAATTATTTTCAGCACCAACTCTTGAATTTTAATTTTTCATTCAGCAAAAACAGTAAAATATTTTATTTCCAATTTTGCTCAGGAAAAAAGACAAATTTCACCCCACCTTTAAAAATGCAGAAGATAATTAATTATATTGCTAGTTCTCTTTCACACAAACTGCCTGTGATACAGGTATGCAACCCGGATTTTCCTGTGTGCTTTAAAAAAACAGTTTGTCAGTTGAATATTAGATTTCCATTTTTCCTATTTTTGATTGACATCATACTTAAGTCTTGCGGAGCTGGTTATGGAAAAAGAAAGTAAGTGAGAAATATTTGAAAAATAAATGGTTGGAACTTGAGAGCTTAGTAATTCACATGCATGCTTTGTAAGAAAAACATGAACTGAAGTAAGATGGACTTCTCTAAACAAATGCAAGAGATGAGCTCTGAAATTTAGCTTCTCTTTTCTCATGCAGTGTCACATGGTACACTACAGTTTATTGAAGCGTTTGCAAGCTTTCCTTTCATAGGGATAAACTAGGTTGTATCTGGCCTTCACCATCACTTTGACTTATTATCCGTGACCTTGACCCTTTCTGCCCCTGTCTGCTGTGATCCTTGGGGATTAAATGCTCAAAGGTTATTGACTTATGTACATGTATATGAGTTGTCATCTCTGGATTTTTAATAATCGATTTTCAAAGCACTTTTGCACCACGCACCTTGCCTTCTTTGGAAGACCAAGCGCCCTTTCTTAGCTCAGTGTTCAGCTACTCTTCTTCGGGGTATGCAAGTGCCAACCAGCACGATAAAGTGTAAAAGTACAAGCTTGTCAGTAACGACCCAATGGGTAGCGCTCAGAATACTCAGCAAAAAAGTCAGAGAAAGCTTTTCAAGATCTTGTTTTTTCCTGGGACTGATGAAAAATATAGCATGAAGCATTGTCACTAAGAGAAATCTAGATTTTACTGAGACTTTCAAAGAAAAGTATCCTTTTCAACAGCAGGAGAAGAAAAAAGTATTCTGGTCAGTGTTTTCAAAAATGCAAATAATCTGAACTGATTTGTAAAGCTACTACTGGGCCAAAAAAAGAATATAATTTACAAAGAAAAATCTATGTCTGATCTGAGATTTATGTATCCTATGAATATATAGGTTGCAGGTGGGGTTTTTTTAAGCTTATTCCTTTAAAAAAATTTGTTAATTTTGAAGGTTAGGAAGTGCTTTTTCAGGCCGGCAGTTTTGACAATGACTCAGCTGAAATTATGGTTAGGTTTGTTGGCTAGTTTGGGGTTGTTTTGGGGTTTTTTTGAAAGTTTTTTAAACTCTTTTATCTTCAGTCTGAAAGATGGTTGACTTGAGCTGCTGAATTCATGCTAGTAAAGTCCAGATTACCTGAAACTAGTGGTGTTGCACGTCAATTAACTTTAGAAAGCACAGTTAACTGAACACCATCATTTGTTAAAGTTGCTGCACGCACCAGAAAGGTAAAAATAGGTTTCTTAACAGAAGTGTTCCTTTCAAGTGGCTTAGTCTCAGAAACATAGAGGAGCATCCTTTTGTTACCAGACAATGTTTTCTGGAGCTATAGCATGCTACTGTCACCATAAGATAAATCTGTAATGTATTGGACAGAGTAAACTGCTCCTATTGTGTAATGTTTCCCTCTCTCTCTAAAGGCTTGCAACATCTTTTATCACAACAGGGGCAAATTTGGATCTTTTATCAACTAGTTCAAAAAAGCAATCCATTTAAATAATGTGTCTGGAACAGTAGTCTGTGGAGATAATCAGTAGCTTATTAACCTTAATCATAACAACACATTATCACTATTTGGTTTCATGTTGGCTAATTTGCAGAACAATGGGGAAGAGCACACTCAGCACATAAGACTGTTCCTAGTTCTTGGCACTGAATAAATACAGTGACCCTCACTTGAAATGTCAGAGACTTAAGAAGAAGCTGTATCATATGATGAAGGAAGACAGTCAGGGAAAAGAGGATCATGTAATCAGAGAGTTAGTTAAAAAGTAAACACTTGTTAAACCTCTGGACAAAGTGAGACCATCCTCAAACAGATATACCTAGAGCGCAGAATAAAGGTCAGTTACCTTTTATCATGTTTGTGTAGCTTCAGTTAAACTAACAAGCAGCAGCATGTGCTTAAGGTCATAGTTAAACACTTTTGCCTTGATAAATGAGCTGTGTATTCGGCGCTTCCCTTTCAAGAGGATGGCCATATTGGAACTCTGATCTACAAGAAAAAGACATCAGAAAAGGAAGCAATTTACCTGGGGGCAGAAATCAGTCATTTTAGGTGTAGATGGAAATAATAACACGTCAAATAATAAAATAATAATACAGCAAAACAACTAAAATGAAGCAGAGAAATCTTAAAAATAAAACAGTACTCTTCAGTTTTGGGAAGTAAAAGTGCAGAATTTTTTTTGGTTTTCAGATTTCTCAAAATCACCCAAAATATTTTTCCTTGAACTATTTCAATGTTAAAGGCATTGCCTCATAGTTGCATACCACTCATGGAAATTCTAGTTCTTGATCCTGATGAATTTACTGTTTCATAAGAAACACAGATAAAGCTACTACTCAGGAAGAAATAAGGCCATAAGCCTTACGAGAGATTTAGATGTCATAAGACTCCAGCCTTAAAGGCAGGAAGGTAAATGAATAAACAGCACCTTGTAAGACCATGCTATTTAACATGGTATATATACCACGCTATATAACAGCTCCATTGAGTTAGTTCAAAAACAGGAATTATTACAGGTATTAATATAATTAATTTCTTAGATAATGCAGGGCTACAATAGTTTCAGGGGGGAAAAAAAGGGAGTACTAAAAGAACTGCAGTGTACATCTGAATAACATTCCACCATAAGTTCAAGGAGTCTTAGGTTCTGTACTATGAAATTAACTTTCCTAAAATTGTTTACAAAGTAAAATTCAGGTGACAACACCCCAAAATTTATTAGAACCAGTTCTACTACAAAAAACTAAAGAAATATTAAAACCTATAGCCTTTTCACTGAATTATGTTGTGCACTATACATCTTTAAGTGCATACTGCAGCTTAAAAGTTATTGTGCCACAGGATAGCAATAGTTTCCCCGCATGACTTGCACTTTGTAGAAAAATGTGATTGTGCAGACTTCAATTGGCCAGAGCGTTCACACAAAATAAGGTTCTGCTACAGGCTAAACTTTTCAATGATTATAGAATCATAGAAATGTTCAGGTTGGAAGGGAGCTTAAAGATCATTAGTTCCAACTTCCCTGCCATGCGCAGGGACACGTTCCACTAGACCAGGCTGCTCAAAGCCCCATCCAGCTTGGCCATGGACATTTCCAGTGATGGGGCAGCCACCACTTCTCTGGGTAACCTGTGCTGGTGCTTCACCACTCTCATAGTGGAGAATTTCTTCCTAATATCTAATCTAAACCTGCCCTCTCTCAGTTAGAAACCATTACCCCTTGTCCTATCACTACATGCCCTTGTAACAAGTTTCTCTCCAGTTTTCTTGTAGACTCCCTTCAGGTACTGAATGGTCTTATAAGGTCTCCCCAGACCTTTCTCTTCTCCAGACTGAACAACCCCAACTCACTCAACCTGTATTCATAGGAGAGGTACTTCAGCCTTCTCACCATCTTCGTGGTCCTCCTCTGAACTTACTTCAACAGATCCTCATCCTTCTTATATGGAAGCCCCACATCTGTAAATGTTTGGTTGTAGCTGTTTCTGTGATAGAGAGAATGGTAGCAAGATGTTTATGCTTTGATAAGAGTTCAAAAACTGCTGCTATAAAACACAGTAGAGTATAACTACCACAGGGCAATGGTGCCGGAACCATGAACATTAGAAGTTCATAAAACACTTTTTTTTAGTAGATCGGTTTGTAAAGTTAAAAAAAAAATATAGATCAACTCTTCTTCAGGCTTCAAACAATCAGCAAGGTGTATATATTCAAAAATTCCAGTTAAAAATAGAAGAATCACTTGTTCTTCCTTCAGAATAAGTTCTTTTCTTTTTCTTCTCTATTCGTCTTAATGTACAACCAGAAGAACAAAACATACGAAATTTTCTCAAAATATCAAATCAGTTTTATACACTGCAGGCCATGTTCTGATACTAGAAGCATCATAGAGAGTATTTCACCAAGAATTTATCTGGCACAGAGCATAATGATTTTCTAATGGATTTTTTTAACAGAGAAGGTAGTAAAATAGGATGAGAGAGGTAAGCATACAGCCAAACTAGGTACAGTAACTGAGGCTGATGAAGGTCAAATCTGAGAATACTGGATAACTAACTGTAAACTTGAAATGAGGCCTCAGCCAATTATTCTTGACCAAAATCATAGCAGCAAGGTTTGGGAGAGAGCGAGTTATTTCAGCAAGACTTCATTATTTCAGTGATAGAGATTCACAATATCATAAATTAAATTATTGTCATTTTTTCTCATAAATGGTGCAGTTAATAAAGACTGTACAAAACAAAGCTTCCCCACATTTTCCTGCTAACATCAATGCTCTCTAATTGAGGGAGTAACTGTGTTTTTTTCCTACAGTCCTAGACCACAATTGTAATATTGTGGCAAAGTATCTGATAAAGTTCTGCAGTGATTTGGTTTCTAAATCTTCTAGGAACTAGACAATAAAAAACCCCAGTAATTCATACAGGATGCGGGATAGGATTAAGACAGAAATATCTCATACATGAAACAACAAATTTTAGCATATCCCATGTAAGTAATCTTGCAGATTCAGTGGTCTTGAAGCAAACATCTGTGTGTNATTCACATAATTTAAAACTATATCTTCTTCATTTCACAGCAGTGATGAAATTTGCCGCTCATAAGACTGTAGAATTTGAATTTTACTGAAATGTGCAGTGAGCAGATTCCAGTGTTATTGTACACTATGATGGTCCGATCTGAAATAATACAGAAAACAGGTATGATTTTTGCATTACTCTAGGCAACCATTCCGCATAAACTTCAACAACTACTGAGACTCTAAGAGGCAATGAGTAAGTATAAAAACTTTCTGTGTGGTATTTGCTATCTTACAATAAACTATGGAAACATTTAAGTATGAAACAAAAGCTGTTCTTTTCTCTTATTCTACTGCCTGATTCTTAGTCCTTTATCATGGATTTCACTTATGTAGTTGAACAGTATCAGTTCACAATAAAAGATGCAACATTGTCTTCACTTAATAAAGAGATTATACTTTTATTCAGCATTTATGTTGATTTTAAGTATCATGCACACTGCTAAGTAGTCACAAGATTAAATGCACTTTGGCTTAGTTTCAATACAAAAATTAGAAGGTGTTGATTTTATTACCACTCTAGTAATATATTTGAGAGCATGTTAATGAGTATTAATGTCATATGCTTAGCCAAAAGAATTCCCGAAGTCAGAGTGCTATTTTATCTGCATAAAGCATTAGTAATAAGGAGTTGAATATATATTTTGATAATTGTTTTATATCCTACTAGCCAATAGTTGGATACAATTGAAAAATTTCCTACTATATAAACAGAAATTATGCTATATTTTGTAAAACAACAAACCTGATGACAAAAGTGACTGAATTCCAATAGAATCTATCAAGAATATCCAGACAAACACAGAAGTGATTATATTATTCAGCTGATGAATTTTACAGTTGTCAAGATAAACATTCTTGAAATTTTACTTGGTTTATTTTAAGAAATTCCAACCAGTCTGAATAAATAATGACATGAAAATCACTATAAAACCATTTAGGTTTCCTTTAACAGAATGTTTTACATTTTTTTCCTAACAATCCTTTCAATCCCGTAAGAGACTAAATTCATCAAGGAATCATATGAGAAATGGAAGCTTCTGTTTCAGAAAACAGAATGGCAGCTAGACAACAGAAAACAGATGCCAATTATTTGCCAGTGTCTGCAGTAGAACAAAACATTTTATGACATTTACTTTGCCTTAGCAAAGCTGCTGTTGATGTCAGTCAGCAGGTTCTGAAAGAAGACTCTAAGATTCAGGACTGAAAAAAATTCTTACAGTTTGGTAAAGAAGACCAGATGAAAAGTATGTAATACTTTTTTGGAGTAGCAACAAAGTTAGCTATATAGAACAACCTGGAATAATACTCTCTTACACTCTAAAACTGAGTTGCTTAATACTTTAAGTGAAAACAGAATTTTGCACTTCTTGGACTTAGCAGCCACAAAATAGGATTTCTTTTGTCACACATTGAACAGGGAATAACTCAAGCTGTGCAATAGAAAATAAAATCAATATTTTGTCAGTATATTAGCTATTTTATATTGCCCTGGGTACATATTTGTGGACTAGTCTTCATAGTCTGCCATCCAGTGAATACCGGAACTAGTACCATGCTCCTTACCTTTAACATACCGGCTACTTACCTTTAACAGACCAACTTAACACAGTACACATCAACGATAAAAAGTCAGGTCAGCACTAAATAATTATCTTAAGCTAGAACAACACTCAAAACCTTTAGTTCGATTCTGTAACAACATTTTTGAACTAGCAAACACTTTAATTACGTATGTACACTGACAAAACATGGCATACTGTTTGGGGTTTACCTATTTTATCAGCATGAAGCATACAGATAAAATGCTTCCTGGAGATGGAAACTGTACTCATATTAGGAACCTGTCTTCATCATTCTTCCATCCAGACCTTTCTAGCACTGACTAAGTCTTAGATTAAAGGCAAAGAATGTTCACCCAATGGAGAATGCCTTGAAGAACAATGCTTGCTGGCAGTGGAAGATAATGCAGTAGAATAGTTACTTTTTGCACAGTGCCATGTATACAAGACAAAAATGCCTGAGGATCCACAAGAAAAATATTGCGGTATTTTTTTTACATTCAGTTTTTAAAATAATTACAGAACATAATAGCATCATTTCATATGGCATCATCTGCTACCTGTGTCAGATCTGTAATATTTCACTGAAGGGCTCATTCACATCAATCCTCCTAAGCCTGACTCATGAAAGAGGTGTGTGTAAAGACCTTTCTAAACTACATTGTCCATGTCTTCAGTTCAGCCTGTTGTTTTGGAGTCCTTTGTTCTAGTGGGCCTACCACCACTCTGTCAGTGATACCACTTACAGTTTCACTCCATTTGCCTCTTTTCATTCCTCCCCCTAAAATACTAATGACTTCAAAGTCTAATGACATCCCAAGTATACCATAGCTCAACCACAACTCTAATGGAGTACCCAATGATAATAAATTACCAAGTCTCATTCAAAAATCTGTCTGCACAAAACTCTGGCACTCGCATAAATAGTTACTGTTTTGGTGGCTGCATTTCAGAGAGGTCAAGTGGCGATAAGTGCCTGTGAGATTTTAGCAGGTTTCTCAGGGCCAATACATATTATGAAATGAGTCACAAGACAGAGAATGAAATAGGATGACAGCACTGCAGCATAGTGCCCAAGCTCTCTTTGCAGGTATTTCACACCATCAAAATTTTCAGGCATTTTTAATTCAGTATTTATTTTTTTACATGGTTACTGAAATCTGCAAAATATACTTAATTTCTGGAGGCTCTTTTTTCTCTGAAATTACATGCTTTCCCATGAAAATAGTAATCTTCACAGACATTTTCATTAATATTTTATGGGAAAATTATTTTTAAACTCAATAATATTGAAATTTCTGGTGAAAAAAAAATCACTTAAGCATGCTAAGTATGTTGAGCTATGACTTTGCTTAGAACAGAACTTTTTGTTAGGAAAAAAAAAGGTGGTTTCCCTACTAGTCAAGAATTCAAATTATAAAGAATCAATCTTGAATTAGTACATTCCTGGCAGGCGAAGCAAGGGCTAAACAAGACTAAGTCACCCTCCCTGCATGATGAGCCAGCATGCTGAGGAAAGAGGGGCTGAAAGGTGGAGGATGACTTAATGATGTCACAGGGAATATATTGCTATGGCCCAATAGTACATCTTTTACTCTGGTGAATAGTTTCACCGATTTCAGGTGAATAGTCCTGCAGGTTTAAGGCACTGATTAATAAATGTTTCAAAACAAGGCCAAAGCCCCTGTCATATTTTAAGTCTCAAAGAACCAGTAGTTTCTATCTAACCTAATAGATCAGAACCTCTGCTTGCTCATTAGCTGAGGACCTCTGCCCTCCTTATTAGGCCCAATTCTTTCAGATGAACTGTCAGATGGAATCTGCTGCAATTACACAGGACAAATTCCATGTCATTAATGGAACAGGTGTTTAATGATTTTGGATGCATCAAGTTTACCCAGCTTCTTAAAAGGTCTCTTCTCATATCTAATAGCGGCTGCAACACCAGGGATCGTTTGCAGAAAAGCTTGGAACTTCCCAGTCCATCAAGCCTTCAGCTTTATGTGCTCTCCTGGTGAATTTATTCACAGGGATTTTAGGATCCTAAACTTAAGGGACTAAACAGTGTTTAAGATTGCTATTGCTAATATTTAGGAGCCAGTAACTCATCCTCCACTGAGGTCAGAAGATCTTTAACTAAGGCCACAAAGAACTTAGTATTCATTAACTGTAATATGTAATAAAGGTTTCATTTACTTTAGAAGTTTCATTTCAAGTAAAAGTTCATAAGTAAAAAATGTTTAAAATTGTGAATATCTACAAGTGATATTTTTTGCCTATATAAGTATAAACAGATGCAAACCCGAGCTTTATCACAGTTAGAACTGTGCATTTAACTGAAGTCATGTAAGACGCACTTGGCACTGGACAATAGCACATTTTATTCCCTGATTTTTTTCCAGTTACCTTATTTTCTTTAGTGAAAGAGTTTAGCAGAATGAAGCCTGTAAAGTTATATGGCACCCTTCCAGAAAGTGAAGGGAAGAGGAAAGCAAGATTCCTCTGGATGAGAAAGATTTTGAAAAACTTTTGAATGAAAATGTGGATAAAAAGAGTATGAGACTTTCCAAGCAAAATTAGGTCAACTGCATTCTAAACAGTAAACCTCACTCAAAGAAGAATGAAGAGATGTTATATTTCTGTTACAGGTAGTAATCTCTTACTTTATTCAGGCTTCTTTTTTAGTGTGAAGGATCTTTGCTGTCACTAGAGTGTGGATCCATATTAAGAAGCCCGGCGAATTTAGCCCAAAAAAACAACTTTCCCTCTTTAATGGAGACTTTCTGTTCTCTAATATTTTGTCATGTTCAAATAACAGTTCATTCAGGATAACATTAAACAGGTGCTCTCTATGCAAGGAAAATGTTACTATGAAATGAAGAAACAATATTCTTCTTAACTAGACACCAACCAGGTACAGACAGAAGTCCTGAAGAAAACTAGTAAGGTTGCGTACTAGTGAAGTGCAATGCATACCCATCTTCCAGCAGCTTTATGCAAAGCCTTGCTGCTTATCTTAAGTTGCTAATAGTCCATTAGCCAAGTCACTTTGTCCTTGGCTAATTGAAGTGTCTCAGTTATGTTCTAATCTACCAGATTGGCCATGGCTGCAGCCAGAGATGGCAAGTATTTCATCTATCACAGCTAAAGTAATAGATATTCACTTGCCAACAACTAACCTGTTGGTCTAAGAGGGCACTTTACTGGATTTCTAACTGGGGAGACTTCACAGTGACTAAAAAACATTTTAAATAGTCTATGACTTTTGATATTTGCCCACAATACTGGCAGATGCTACACAAGATCTAACAGAAGAGAGAGATAAAATGGCACTGTAAAACTCTGTTTAAGTATCTTAAATCTGTATCCCAACACCAGGTCAGATGACAGAGCAGGTGGGAATCTAGTGCTCTTGGTGGTAGATATGCTCTTGGTGGTAGATATATTCTCATGCATCAAGTTATACCAAGGGCGGCATCTTCTCAGACCTCACAATGAAAGATAAATTTTGGTACTAACACAGCCATCACTTTTGCTCATAATGCATTTGTTAGTTTAATCAACTTAGCACGAGTATACGGCCTCACCATGTAGGACTGGGCAGTGCTTTTTGTTCTCTTTCTCCTCTCAAAACTGCTTAGTCTGGATATTTGACTTCTGTCTGATTTTCTAGTGGATAGTCTGTGTAAAGAACCCTTTCAGACAGTTAGAGTTGGTAGGTGAAATAGTTGATATGGGACAGTGTGTTGTATCATCATTCTTTTACTCTGAGCTTCCCAATACTCCCATTGGTGAAAGAATTTAGAATATCTGAGCAAACTCAGTAGAAGTCAGTATTATGAAGTGGTTTAAGAACCTTTGCTGCCCACAGGCAGTTCTGCATAGCTGCCACCTTTTGTTGCTATTCCAGCTCATCAGGAGTGGGAATCCCTCCCAGGAAAAGAAATGCATCTGCAAGAGGCAGCTACACAATATGGACATTTCTGTGAAAGGCAGCACCAAAACTGAGCTGGCAATGAAGCAGGAGCTGCCAGTTCCCATCTGGGTTATGGATGTTATTTCTCTCCTCAGAGGTAACACCCTGATTCAAATAAGCTCCCATCAAGTTCTGAATTGCCTTTTTGCAAAACCCTAGACCATTGTTACACTTGCGTATTGAGTTCGCAGCTAGCAGGAGTTGTTTCTTCCCTGCAAATGAAGAACTTGCCGCTGAAAGGCAGTAGTTTCCAGCCTTCCTTAGCCTATCATGAAGACAGCACTGAAGTCGCAGAGACCACCTTCCATAAGAACTCAGTGGGAGCAGAGATCTTGTCTGCTTAAAAACAGCATTCAACTTGCCTCCTTGACAGAGCAAGTGGCTGCTTTGAAACCATGCTCGAACTGTCATTACTGCTGGACTTTTTTCCCTTGCCTATAAACAAACAGGAGACAGGTTTCTTGTGCTGATACTAATTACATCAGTGTGAAAAAGATTCCTACTCGCAGCAGTGCACTTTTGAATATGAAAAAAATAGAATGTCTTTTTGTTGAATACAGATGGTCAGCTCATGTTGTTCCTTTTTACCCTGATCGTTACATCCTCTATCCAAAGAAGAATATCCTTAGCCCATTTTTTCATAATAATCATATCCATCCTCACTGAAATTTGCCTTTAGAGAACTAAGGATTCTTTTCGTTCCTTTCTTATTTTTCCAGATCTCTAAAATAAACCTTGGTTTCAAAAAATTTTTTGGGCTATAGTTTGACAACTGCAATAGTTTTGATTTGAAGATTCTCATTAAATTAGAGAAAAAAGTTTGTGTTTCATACTTACCTTTCTAAATCAAAATTTCTCCTCCCTTTTTTAAACAAGAAAAAAAGTTATGTCCAGGATGCATTTTGCCCTGAAGTGTCCTTCACCAGACAGTAAGTACAAACATAGGCCAAACAGTGTTTTTCACTCACTGTCTTGTAAATTAGAGCAGAAGAGCAATACCTGATACTTTTTATCATGGTGCTTGGTCTCTGGTTGAAGTTTGCAACCCTTTCCAAAATAGCTCTGAAAAAGAGGTCGGCATCATCCCCCTGGTGTCTTTCATAAGCAAGAAGTTCCACGTGAAGGAGGAGAAGAAGGAAGTCTCATCTGAGAGGAATCACTAAGAACAATCCCATTTGTAACTTTCCCAGCATGACTATTTGTGTTTGCCAGTCTGGGGAGGTATGCAACTGTTGCTTCCTTGTCCCTTCCAGTATGGCACTGAATAGACTTTCCTTTTCGCTATGGCACTGATATTAAGAAAAAATATTGAGAGATCACTTTTGGCATATCCCCTCTAAGCCAGTGTTTTATTTATAGCTCTCTTCTACACCAGTGTTTTATTTATGGTATTAAATATATAAAGAGATTATAATGCAACAAAAAAGGCTGTTATGGAAAAAGATGCTGTTTTGTCAAAGAGCTATGCTTATGAATAAGGCCACCTGGCCTAACACACACGGATTTTCAACCATATACAGAACAGAGACTTTTTTTATTTTTCAATCAGCTATTTTATATGTGTCCCACAATGGTGCATAAAATACAGGACATTTCTTTCTAAGGAACTGACATGAATCAGACCTGATCTTTTTGTGGGGAGCAGTGTTTTCTGGGTTTTGTTTTGAAATTAGGTCCTCAAATATCTTTGCTGCCTGGAAGTACATTAGTATTAAACAGAGCGTTTATCCCACAAGTTATTATGTAACCATTGTAAATAATATATAAATACTTCAACTTTGTCTTAGCTTAGCACTACTGAAATTTTATTAATGCGTTTTATTGGAATTGGTAGTAAATCAATCCCCTACCTTCTCTTCAAGGCAGTCAGCCCCTCCTAGTGGCTACTCCCAATCTGCAGGAAAACACACTCCAGGTTTTTCTGTCGTTTGTCCTTGGTCTTCGCTAAGCAGAGCAGTGAAGGTGGAGCTGTGAATTATTTTTCTTTCTTAAAATAAAGATAAATGGGGAAACCTTTTGTCATTCAAAGTTATTGATGGAAAAAAATAAACCAACACAAATGTTTGTGTTATTCCTTGCATTAAAGCTTGTCCTACTTTTCATAGCCTGAATCTTGTGAGTTATAGAAATGTGAGATCTAAGAGCCTACATTGCTCAATTACTCATATTCCTGCCTCTGCTACATCGATACTTTTTGAGGTGTTTTGTAAAGCTGACCAGTAACAACCAAACTATTCCACAGACTGAAGGTTGAAAGCCTGAAACAAAAAACAAAAACTTGTAGTATTATCCTTCCTTTTTACATCTTTCCTTCCCTTAATTTTAGCAACACTGCTCACACAAGTAGTTATGCACACTTTTGTATGCTTGTTGTAGTGGGTCTCTGTCACTCAGCCAGGAACACATTTCTGACAATCTGCCTGGTTTTCCCTCCTCAGTTTTTCTGTCGAGATGGCTATTGCTGACATGATGTTTCACCTGTTGAAACTGCCCAAGGAAACTTTGGAACAGCACCCCACGTTGTCACTACAGTTGTGATTTCTCCATTCATATGTATGAACTCTAACAAAAAACCACAGGAAAAAAAAAGCAAAGTCTCTTTCTCTCTATCTCTCCCTACTTGTATCTTCATAGCAAACTTGGGGAATGTAAAAAAGAAATATATATATATAAATATAACTGCTGACTGTAAATTACCAGTGCAGTAGAAAAACAACTCACACAGTGATATATTGAATTTATTACATAAGATCCCATGCAAAAGTTAGTTATCCCTCGATATGTAAATCTTTCTGGAAAAAAAGTGTTAAAAACATTTGAGGAAAAGAACACAGGAAGTTTCCATAAAATCCTCCGGCAACAAGATATTAGTTGCATGTCAGACTGCTATCCACCCGGTTTTCAGCAAAAGGCAGAACCTCTACTGCCTTTGCTCAAGTTATTGCATGCCACCAGCAATTTCCAGATTTTAGGTCCCTATATTAAGGCAGTACACTCAGTCAACCAGTAAAGACATGCTTCGGGTGCC
Organism: Grallaria varia; assembly: GCA_013396735.1. Taxonomy (NCBI): domain Eukaryota; kingdom Metazoa; phylum Chordata; class Aves; order Passeriformes; family Formicariidae; genus Grallaria; species Grallaria varia. Next base: position 39,341 of record VWZG01002013.1, read on the forward strand.
CATTCAAAAGTACCAATAAAAGTCCCAATTTTCAGAAGTAGGTATTTATTGCTTTGTGAGAATAAGGCAACATGCCAAGCACCTACAGAGAGAGCCAACCCAAATCCATAGCTAGGATCTTAGCAGGAGGTTAAGAACCCATGCACAGCACAGCACGCAGACAAGACAAGCTCCGTTTCTGATATAAATACACAATGCACCGAAGAAAGCCTACAGGCATTGAATCTTTTAGGATCAGCATAATTAGCTTACTCAAGTACTTTGATATTGAAAGAAACAACATTGTGTGCCAAAGCACAAAGGCAACAACTAGCAAGAAAATTTCTGTCTCTAGCCACTGGCAGGGAAAAAACTGTAGGTACTGCCTTTAATATCAATAAAAGAACATAGTAAAGACTTCTGAAGCCCCTACTCATGATTTTGTGGAAAAAAAAGGGGGGATATATTGTTGCCTGAGACAGGTTGCTATAGTTCTTAAGTCCACATAGATTCATGCTTTCCATTACAACAATCTGGATGTTGACATGGACAACGGTTTTATTGTTACACAAATTTCCAAGACTGGTATTTGAATTTGTGTTTTACATATGAAAGTCATCTGACCAATAAATCTTTCTGCAGTTGACTACTGAAGATGGCTTCAAGCCAATGCTGAAGAATGTTCACCTGAAAGTTACCCCTTCTTATTTCTGTAACAGCTTATTTTTGATTGAAAAATTACTATTAGTTATTATACTGGTGTTTTAATCTAAACTGAGATCAGCATTAGATGCTGCCCATAAAAACATTAAGGAACAGTCATTGAAAAAAAAAATTAGTTTCTAACTCATATAGTCAAGACAAGTTCAAATAAAATACATTCCACCTTCTATTAGAAACTGAGGTTCAGGAAACTGGAACTGAATGAAAACATTTATTCTTTATTAACAACTTTTCAATCTATTAAGGATTACTGATTATATTCCTAGAGTTACTTAAAACAAGGACAACTTACATTATTCTGTGTTTTAAGATTATAAAATATGTTGGAAAATTAGTGTTTTAAAAAGTACATCTCATCTTCAAATGAAAAACTGACATTTTGTAGGTTACCACAAAATTGACAACCTGCCTTAATTTTGATTCAGGATTATCAAATAAAGTTTTCATTAGGGTCATTAAGGAAGAATAATTGAATAAACAGATTTACTCTTTTAAAAAATAGAGCTCATATTAAAACCATGTGTATAGATAATTCCAGAAACTGGATGCATAGACTATTACCTTGTTAAGCTATTGAACATTATTTTTAATTCCAGTGTGGGCTCTAAACCCACCTTTTGACTCCATCCTGCCTGGATAGTTCAGCTGTTCTTTGCTGGTAAAATAAAAAATAAAATAAAATAAATAAATAAAAAACAAAAACAAAACAAAAAAAGAAAACCAAAACCCCACCCTAGACCAAAGTCAGAAAAATTAATTCTGTAGCTGTCAGGAAAGCCTATAATGTATTCCACTCTATCCTGGACTGAGAAAAATTCCTAAAAGAGCAAAACTACAACTGACTCAGGACCCCATCTGAAGCTCCCCAAATTCAATAGAAATTCTTTCAGTGAGTCTAATGGGCTTTGGGTCATGGCCTCATGCATTAAAATAATTTATACAGAAAAAATCTATTTCCTTTTACTTTCAATTAATCAGTGAACTGGTTGTGACCTATTGGTAGAATGGTAAATAATACAGAGAACAGGTCAGTTGTACAGAGTGACTTGGATCACTTGCAGAGGTCAGTTCAGATCCAAACATAGGTTTTAATGCTGCCAAGTGCAGGGACTTCTATCTAGAAACATGGATTATTTCAAAGATGAGAAAAGCTATTGTTAAGAGCAATGGTTCTATCTCAAGATTGATAACAAATGACTAGAATGGTAGATGATCAGTTCAATCTGATTTCCTTCAGTGAGCTAACATGATCCTTAATTGATTTGCTAGCAAGGAGACATGATAAAAACAGTAAGGCAGCATTAATGGCACTATTATTGGAATTCTGTGTCCAGAATTAATATCTGTAATTCTAAAAGGCTATCAAGGCACTGGAAATTATTCTGGAAAGATGCAATGATGTAGTCTTCAAAAAATGCTTCACTGCATGAGAGACTGAAAAAGCATAGCCTGTTTGGTTGATCTGACAAATGACCTAGACATAACCTGCACATTGATTAGAGGGAAAATAGTATTTCTGATAATCAGCAGGAATTTAATTTGACAAGAAAAGGTATAGCAAAATCAAAAGTGAATCCAAACAAAATTTAACTAGAAACAAAGGGAGAATTTGAAACACTGAGGAGAAGTAACTTTTGGAACAAGAGGAAATTACAATTTCCCAGAATTTTATAATTCATGTAAAACTATTAATGAGGTCTTCTTTTACCCCAAATAATTTTTGTTTATTAAATCAATTAATGGAAGACTTTCTTTGACTTGCGTTGTGTTTGCCCTGATATGTGAGCCAAAGATACAAAAGAGCAAGTTGTGCTATGAGTGTAGGGGGAACAAATGGTCTTGATCCTAGTGCATAGCAGGTCTTACATGTGGTGGGCTGCTGATGTCACCTGAGGAGTACAACTGATAGATAACCTGGTACATTGGCTGCAGGTACACTAGAAATGAGGAACTGATTTCACCTGAGTCCATTCAGGGTATATGTTTGGGTACTGCTATGTTTAGCAGGGATTTTTATGTACTTTATTCCAATAGAATGGTTCTAGTACAGGAATTGTGACTATTCTGTTGGTCATTAAACTAGTAATCCTCTGTAAGTAGACTATGTTTAAGAAGAGTATGTCCACCTACACATCAGAGGGTATAGTACATATATTGAATGTATTACCTGAGGTAATGTAGTGGGGATTGATAGGTTAAGGTTGAAGATGGTTATAGGTGGCTATTATGTCTTTTAACTTATGAATCTATGATTTTACAACCTGAGAAAAATGAATACATGATAGTCTGCTGAGTCACGTGCATTATCTTTTCCAGGTTGAGTTTTGTAGATCTCTGCCTGAGATCATATTGTTAATTATGTCATTAGGTTTGGAATATAATATGGATGTTACAATTTCTTATGTGTGGAGCTTTCTAAACCCAATGTCACTAATGAACACCAGATCTTATTCTCCAATTGCAGATGCATGTCATCACCCTGAGTCACTCCAACTGGAGCAGCCAGATAGTAAGACACAGATAGAGATGCAGAAGAGGCAAAGGACTGAGCAAGCTGAAGCATTTGTGTGAAGTTTGCTCTGCTTTAGTAGAAGGCTACAAGTTTACAAGGTGCAAACTAGAACCATCCATTTGGGCACGAAATACATTAGGATCCCAACAGGAACTCATGTCCAGGGGAACCTCACAGGGTCTGTGCCCTGAGACAGCAACCAACAGTATAGAAAAAAGCCCACCCAAGGGGACCACTGTATATGGGTGTCCAAGGGGACCACTGTATATGGGTGTCCATCAGTCCCTACCAACTGTGAATCAAAACATTCCAATGAATTCTGCCCTGAGCACTTAGTGCAGCAGGCATGATGTTTCGTGTCTGGCAGATAGTGAGGGAGATCATTCTCCACTCCGAGACACATCACAGTGAAGTGATGGTTGTTGGGATGAGCCACTGACACTCTGGAATTTCTGCCATTGAGATGATGGAGGGGGACCAGCAGCATTTTCACCTGCCTAATGCACAGCCACTGCTTCGCTGCCAAGTACACAAACCAAATACCTCAACAGGGGAAGGCAATTGCAAGTAGTCACCAGCACTACTGGAACAATTGTACATTTATTTCACCTGGTAGGGATATCAATCCCAGGTAGGAACTGAGAGTTGTAGTTATTCCAACCAAAGTCAGACATTTTTTGTTCTACTTTACAGATTCTTCTCAAAGTAATCATGATGAATCAGACAGTGATGAGCAAATAAAAAGCTAAAACCACTAAACACATAAGGAAATCTAAAGGGCACTTAATAAAACTCCTTGATTTGCTATTTCAACTTTTAATACACTCTATCATAATTAATTTTGATGATCTTAAGCTAAATTAAAAGCAACGGGTAGCACTGCATGGAAGGAAAAGTATAAGGGCACCTTAATGGAGCCACCCAATATAGTGCCCTGTAGGCAACCACAACTTAATTTAAAAGCACACTTGATATGCAGAAATATACCCAAGTAAAATGGCAGGTGATCCTCAAAACAGAGTAAGAAGTAGCTGTTGTATCCATCCTCAGCCACAGTAAATTTGTATGAACATGGTGCTTTTCATTAAGCAATCAATAATATATTTTATTAGTTCCAGAACACTGCACACAACCCACTAGAAGCAATCTCACTCCATAGTTTTGAGTGTGAATACCACAATTAAACCAACAAAAAATAAATTAGTTTTTCTGAAATCTGGAGAGTTTTGAGTTGTAAAAGTCCAATTACAAATTAGCAAGCTGTGAATAATCAGACTTTTAAAAAACCCATCAGTTTTAAAGCTCCATGAGCTTTACTTGTAAAATCCTCAAAGATTTAGGAAGTTAAATAATAATTGTTGGCAAATGAGACTATTGATGGTAGCTAACAGAAGCAGTTTTTCACCTCTAGTTTTGGAAGTAATACCTGGCCTTTTGGGAGCACTACAATCTTTCTGCAACACAGTTGTAGTGGTCACAGCACGATGCCTCACAGAGTTCAAGTGTTTGGATGATGCTCTCAGGCACATGGTGTGACTCTTGGGGATGGTTTTGTGCCGGGCTAAGGGTTAGGGTTGGTGCTCCTTGTGGGTCTCTTCCAACTCTCAATAATTCCGTGGTTATGTGATTCTGTGTTTGAAATATACAGAAATAAAGAGGCAGGTTTGTGCTATTCCAGGGTACTAACAAATACATCTGCACTTGAAAACATCTGATCTCTTGTTCTCCTTCCAATACAGTAGTGAACTAGATTTCCAAATGTTTTTATCCACCTGCTCCCATTAAGCGGTTGAGATACTGACTCTTAAAAACATTGGGAAATCTGGCACTTCATTACAGCATTAGACTAAACATAACCATGTCTTGAAATTTATCCAGATCTAGATGCTGAGGATTTCTGAAAATCTTCTTGGCTTCTTCTTGGCATACTCATATGAACCAGTATGTATATGTTTCATATGGATAAGATGCATCTCTTCATCATGTCTGTAATTCAATCTTGACATGGTAATTTTAAAGTTCTAAGAAGATAATTTTGTACTTCACTCTCCTTTTAGAATGTGAGAATGCAAAAATCAAATCCAGTGAATTTTTCATTCAGTTGCGAACTCTCACTGAAGTGAATGACCCTTTTAAAAAATGTTAGGAAGCCAGGACACTCAGAATATGAGAAGCACATTTCAATCTGGTTACATCGGAAATACTCAAGAGCAAGAGTGAATAGTGAGGAATCTATTTTCAGGCTTAGAGAGCACCTGTATTCTCAGGGACTAGCTGAAATTGTTAGAAAATCAACCCAGTAAAGTGAAAGCATAAAAGTAAGAAAAAAACTCTAAAAAAACTCTGTACCAAGGACTTCACAATCTATTCATTGAATATTGTTAAGAGTTGTTCAGGCAGAACTTTACATATGCATTGACTAAGAGATGATTATTGAGAGACTCGATTAATTTCAGAAGTAAATTACTGTAGCTTTAGGACTGTAAAAACAGAAAACCTCCTGTATGGAGCCATCACAAGCCAAAGAAAGGATGGCCCACAGCTAGGTCATTTTCCAAAGACTTAGAAGACTTGGGGTTGTAGTTTTATTCATTCATGAACTCAAAAAATTACTTAAATCACAGAACCTACTAGTTAATAATATAACAATATAACTACACTCTTTCCTCTCCCACAGCTACTGTACAAACTGTTTACCAGGTACAGTGTCCAGTCCAACTACCTTCCAAACAATTCTTGACAATTGTCTGGGAAAATGTGAGACGATCAGTTGAAAACTGTGCCAGTACTAATACTTAAACTTTCTGGGTAATCGCATGCCATTGCCTAAGCCTGTATCCCATCCCTATTTAATGTACTACTGTAGTTAAATCAATTGCAAATCTGTGAAAAATGGAAGAGCGAGCACCCATCGTTGTGCCATACTCTAGTATTATGGGCAAGAAAGTTCTGTGAAAACAATAAATCCTTTCTGTAAAATAATTAAAATAAACAATTGTGTACCAATGCACCCTTGAAGTACAAGAACTTCTCTTAGATTCCACTCTTCCGATCAGAAATTCTACCTTTAAGTCATTAAACAAAGTTGTATGACATGGTCTATATTGATGGGCAGACGTAAACCTGATATTGGAACACATGCACTGGATTCCAAAGTAAGGAGGTCTGCAATTATATACCACACAGTCAACCATACCAGCCTGAGCTAGTAGATTTTGTGATCCTTGAGAAAAGTACTGTTCAAATACATACTATTTCACACTAGATCAGCCAATGTTTTATAAGTTTTATAAGGTTGTTGTGAAACTAGGGTCTGTTTCAAGAATCACAAAGCAAATCTCATTCACTAAGACTGAGAGGAGTTAAATCTCTCTTGAACTTGACCAGAGAAAGACTTTTTTCAATAGAATTTTAGGACCAACTTCTTGAATGTGATTCTTGTGTCATAATTTTTAGCAGAAATGAAAAGTCAGCAAGCAGTCACAAATGGCAGTTCTGAAAAAATACGATAGTCCGTTGATTTAGTCATTTAACAGATATCATTCCACTAAGAGTTATTAAGACTTACACTAGGATAATTTTAGGTAAATTGTCACACCTCTAATGCATAGAGTTTTATCAGTAGGGAATAAGGATATGGTTATTTGAGCATTACTGTTTTTACCACTAGTTTTCTCTCCAAACTTAGCTGGTATGGCAGACAGAATCCATGCAGTGCAAATTATCCTCTTTTCAAAAATACTAGCTTCAAAGTGACGTTAATTTTCTTGCATAAATAGGATGTAATACAAACAAAGGTCCTTAGACAACTCCACATCAAGACTGAAAAATACTTTCAATCTGCGCTAGTTAGCAGCAAACAACATTATGTTTCCCTGAATGGCTATACTAAACATTTAACAAAAAAAAAAAAAAAAAGTCCACATTTAGAAGTCATAATTTGACTGGTTTCAGTTGCAAAGCCAGAAAGTTTTGCAACTTTATTTCTACTAAAAAAACTTACCATGACTCATGTCCATTTCTGAAGAAAAAAGCTTGCTGGGAACAAAAGTCTACAACAATAACTTTTACATTTTCCATTAAATTATGGTTTTTCTATGATTTTAGAGGATTTTAAAAGCTTTTTAAATAGCATCTTTAATTACAATTTCAATAGCCCACTGTATAGGCTATTACTTTATTTAACCAGTAAAATGAAGAGAAAGAGAAGAAAAATAAAAATAGAGTTAAAACATGAAGAAGAAAGGCCAGACATTAATGGACCTTTATTAAATAAATATTCTTTGGGCTACTTTTCAGTAAGAAAAGAATTTTAAATTAATGATTATGCAATTATGATGAAAAGTCAAAACAAAAGAGTTATCACATCAAATTTTGGTAGAAATCTACTTTCCTGTGAGTTTCTGGGGAAAAAAAATTTAAAAAAATTAAACAAACAAAAATTCCTAAATAAATACCTCCTCTTTCTCCACACTCCCCCTCACAAAGTGAAACAAAGGAGAAAAGCAGCACTGCAAAGAAATACATACATTCTCCAGTAGAGCACAGTGGTTTCTGGTGATGCTCTGCGGGTACCCAGCTCCAGCTTTAGGATCACAGAACCAAGGCTGTTAGGAGAGGGAGCCCTCAGAAGGTCTCTTATTCAGCCTCCTTCTCAAAGCACGCTGAGCCATGAGTTCAGAACAGGTTGCTTGAGGTTTTTAATCAAGCAAGTCTTGAAAACCTTCATGGACAGACTCCATGAGGACACTATAAGAAAGGTCTTATTAAGGCAGAGGAGAAGCTTTGTGGGACAAAAGCAGTTTCTTCATTCCGTAGTGACATGTAAATTCACTCACACACACACATACAGACGGGCTGGCACAGTGGGCCAATTACTTCTCTTTTCATGTTACAGACAGATCAGGCACAGCTGATAGTTTAAGCTTTCCAATGATTCTTAGATAAACCTTAGTCAAACACTACATATCAACACCCACAAGTTACTTGCAGGCTCCTCTTTCTAAAGGGTTGGCATCTTGTGCTGTTTGGGTTGCGATGGGCTGCGGTGAGAGGGAAAGTAACTCTGGCTGTAGTGTGATTGCATAGGAGTACATTCTTTAACCTGCTCTTGTAGCTATCAGTTATGTAAATATTATGCCTTGTCATGTTCATCTGCCATGGAAAATTTCAGCCGTTATACATGGAAACATCTTAATATTTTGGATGCATTTCCTCTAGATTATGTTTTGCTGGTAAAGGTAAGAACACAGCATCTTCAGATGTCAAAAGTTACTACCTCAGTATTCAAGGACAGCCTCTTTTTCATGCATGCAAGAGAAAAAGCACTTTTATCTGGAACATATCCTTCTTTGGGCTGGGGGAACATCATGTTTAATACTTGTATACAAAAAATTCCTAGACAACAGCTTGGAAAGGAACCATCTCAATCTCATTGCTTATGCAATGCATTTACCTGCCTGAAGCTCATAAACTATATGGCCTCCATTTGACATTTTCCAATTAGATTGAGTATGTATAATAGCATATTTTAAAATGTGTTATTCAAGAGCTGGGTTTCGCTCTGTGGAACTTGTAGATGAACAATACTGCAATTTTCAAGTCTTAGCTAGACCACTTTACATCTATAAATGGAGATATGAAGAAAAGCAATTAAATATACTTAGCAGTTTTATGACAGCATTACACTTAACCTGTCTTCTCCTATTGTTGTATTTCTTGAATTGTGATGCTACATGTGTCAACATATGTATTATATATACATATATATGTAATGTTCATCCCAGTTCATAATCTGCTTAAGAAAAGATTAATGATAAGAAGTATTGTAGGTGTCATTTCTCAGGTAGTTAACAAGGGTATTAATATTATATCTAATTTACTTATTGCCAAATCAGCAGGCTTTATAAAAACAGCAAAGTTAGGTTAAGAGGGCAAAGTATGGATTGTATTCCCTGGCAATATGAAGAGTTCAGGAAATGAAAAGTGTTTCGATCACATATAAAATATAGAGTATTGCTAGTGCAGAAGCCCTGTATCAACTTCAGCGACCCATTTACTGGTTATTCTTTCATTGTTTTAAAGGCATTATGAATTAGAGTTCTGCAGTTTAAATAGCATCAAATGTGAAATAGAACCCCTGTGCCTCAGTTAACCTTAAACAAGTTTCTGAAAGCAAGAGAGACAGATTTAATGGATGTGATGTCATTACACTATATCATACATGCCAGAAAGAAAGAACAGAATATAATAGAATATCAGGGCAACATAGGAAAGCCATTTTTTAGCTATTTAAAGCTTCAGAAAAATGAGCCAAACCTGTAAGGAAGGGGCTGAAATGCATGTAGTAATGCATCCTAAAATACCAAGACACTTAAGTTTTTCCATCCTCTTCAGCACTTTGTATTAAAAATCTGATGCTGTGCCAACAATACCCAGAAAAAGTATTTTAATCGCTGCTGCAACCCAATACTGCATCCACTGAAGTTCACAATGAAATCATCATTTATTTCATTATATTGTTCTGCTTCCCTTTCTAACTGGCTTCAATAGAAATAGGCCTTCAGTTGCAACGAATATTTGCAGTTTCCCCAACCCCCAACCCCCCCCCAGTATCAACAGTCCCTTCCTGCCCTTTTTGAAATTGCTATGGCCCTAGCTTTAACGTGAACAGAAAATACAGGAATGACTTTGTGATTCACATGTACTCTGCGCACAAGTTCCATGACACCAAAGGAAGACTTCCATTGCTTTCAGTGGGAGCTTACTAGATGATGCTGAGGGTGCATGAACTTTTGACTGGACACTTTTAAATCCAGTGGTTATTTTTACCTTTCCTTATTTTCATTCTTAAGAAAGCAGATTCAAAACTGTAAAGTACTAGAGTCTAGACTATGGCAACATGCTCTTTGGTAGAGAAGTCTATGTGTAACAAGGTTTTAATTTATTTATATTCCCCATGAAAATCAGAGAGATTGATAGAGTACTCTGAAAAGAAAAGATAATCAAGTCTGACATCTAAAAAGTCCTGTCAGTGTTTGAGCAGAGCACTCAGGAAAAGGCTAGCTGTCTTTTGAGAACGGGGACAGAAACTTTAAGACTGAGGAACGAGTTCTGAAGTATCTGCTAATGCCAGTGAAAAGAATGCTTTAGTTTTGCCAGATGAGTCCAGCTTGGCTTTTATTGTAATTTCCATTACTGAATGATCTCCTTTCTGAAAAGGGATAACTAGTTATTCATTCAAATGTCAGCAGCTTTAGTACTGTTAGCCAGGAACAGCACCAAAAAGGAAGGTCACCGCATCAACAAGATTGTACGCTCCCACTCTGCAGGACTGTATCTCCTTCAGTTCTCTCTAGGCAGGCTTATGGCTCAGCATAACTGGGGAGCTCATAATCATTCATATATATATCCTCACAAAATCCCTGCTGTTCCTCTTACCCTTATTTCAGAAGCAGGTAATGCATGTCTAAGGCACAGACTGCAGTGGAGCACAGGACTGACTGAGCTAGCTTTTCCTGCCACATTAGCACCATGAGCAGCAGTCTAGATGCAGCACTATGGAAGCTGGCGCAGGTCAATGTGCCACTGCATTAACCATTGCGAATCTAATTCAAACATACCCTAAGCTGCCTGACAAAACCACAACGGACCTAGAAATTAATCAAAGCCTCCAAGTCAAATGATTGGTCAGTTCTTTCATGCTGTGATTAGCTGGACAGGTCCACACAGGCATTGTTACAGATTATTTCTTTCTGTCCCAGGGCTAGCTAATAGTGAAAAGCCTGGACACAAAGGTAGGCATTAAGGAAGAAGTAAGAACATACACTGACTCCTCTCTAAGCAACTGAGAGTGTAATATAACAAAGAAACATATGCATTTAATAAATGAGCAGGTTGATTATGACAAAGAATTGTAATAAATATCTTTTATGCACAAGGTTCGGAGGACTCCTAAGAACGATACTTTACTTTTTTTTTTTCTCCAGGAAATATCTAAATCTCTAAATATCAGTCTGAATTCCTTAGACATCCACACACATGATCCAGAGCCTGAGCTGTCCTCAAGCCTCCTGTTATATCTCTAATTCAAAAGATCACTTCCTTGAAGCTCTGAAGGGAAAACAGTGAGGTATTTCTTTCCTCTTTGAATCACCTCCTATACAATGCACCAGTGAAAGCCAAAATCTAGACCTAATTTCCTGGGAAAAAAAAAAAAAAGTATGTATTTAACTTTACTAGAAAGGGCTGATCTACACTTTCTTGCAAAATTTAGCCCTCTTAGAAAGAGACAACGAACACTAGCAGACTTATGCTTCATTAAATTGGAGTATTTCTGTCAGAACCAAATGATTTTTCTCATATAGTGATCAGAAGGGTTAAAGGTAAAAAATTTTCTTCTTTTTTTGCCATCTAGTCCATCCCCTGAATAAGGGCTTCTTTTGAGCTGCTGAGCACAAAAGTGCATCTGGAAAATGTCAACAAATGTATTTCAAAGTTATTTTGTAAAAATAAAAGCTCTGAACATATTTTTTTATGAAACCTTCCAAGAAAATTCACTTCCGAGACCTGGCTTGAAAATGAGCAGCAGACATTTTTCAGCCTGAGATAATTTTATGAGAAAGGCTTAAATGTTTGGAAAATATGTTGGAACTGTAATTTCTCCCTTAGCCAACAGCCTCAGTGATGGATTACATGACCAATAGAGTGACTCTATGTGTATACACACATACACACACCATTTCATTTGTTTACCTTTGGATCAAAAATAGAACGTTACAACATTTGTTTTATCATTTTCAATCCCCCTGAGGCATTGTGACATTTGGTACATTTATTTTTCCTGTTAAGAGATGATTCCTTAATTGTTTGAAGCAGGTGGAGGAAATATTTAGCAGAATGTTTACACTATGACAACTATATATCGGGGAGGGAAAGAGGGAGTGTGTTTGAACATGCGCAGAAAGCCAGAAGTTGATTACATTTCTTTCTTCTGCACAGCCCAATGTACAAGCTAGAAAAAGTCTCATTCCCCAGTTGAACTAAAAATAATATATAAATTTCAAAGGAGCCATAGACCTCTTGTCATTAACTTTGGTTCAGCACCCAAGTCAGACTGGAGTACTTACAAATATGGACAGGCCTTCTTACTGTCCAGCTTGAACACTAAGCTTGGTGTTCTTCCTCATAGTTCACAGAAAAAGGTAAATTCCTCCAAAATTTATTTCAGGGGACCATAAGTAAAAGCTTTTTCTGCATCCTGCATCCTCCCTCCCTCCCTCCACTTAGTGCTTACTAGCTTAAGTCAGGAAACTGAAAATAAAGGACCTTGTACATGACAAGCAGGACGCGCCAACTTTAGTCTAGCAAGTAAAACATGGGCAAATCAATTCTAGTGCAGTGCTGTTAAAAGAATGTTGTAAAATACTTAAACTCACAGGTCTCAGACATGCAGCTATGGATGAATCCAGGTCTATTCTCTTTTCTTTTTCTGTAATGAAAGTTTATGACTAGTCTTTCTGCCTTTTAGCAGACAGGACCTCTGTATAATTGCATGCCTTAAACTCCTAGGGAACATATCAGTGTAACAGTGGGAAGAGACTCCTCTCTCTGTATCTTCTCTAAGACAGCCCTCCTCTATTGACAGATTCCAGCAAACGCTAGTTTCTTCAGGAAACTCCAAATTTAAATTCACCTGGCAGAAGGCAATGCTCTAAATGCCATATCAGGAGTTTTCCTGAACTGTTCCAATTCATAGGCGCATGAATGGAGAAGAGCTTTCCTGAGGCTCAGATCAGTATACTGGCTCCTGGATGTTAAAATTATATCTTTTATTCCAGGTTCAATGAACACTAAAATATTTATTTGGAAACTTCAACACCTCTCATATGAGAGGGTACCATATAAAATGAGTGAACACAGCACAACACACAGGATACTTACATCTCTCAGAAAGAAGAAGAATTTGGATTTCTAGCTTCTGGGAAAATTATTTTTATCTCCCTGGACTATTACATAAAAAGGCAACATTATTTCCACCAGTAATGCAGCATATCCGTAACCATGCTTTTCTCTTTGAGTATTCTAATATAAATACCGTGGTTAGCACAACAAGAAATAATTTAGTTTCTGTTTTGAATGAGGAAAAACAGAGACACTTTTATTTGATCTGAACTAATTATGATTTTTTTGTTAGTTTATTCAGACACAAAAATAGTTTGACTATTCAGTCTATTTGCTACTTACACAAACTTGTTGTTTGAATAATCATTACCAACAGGAACTTTGTCCAATTAGATTGCTAGCAAGTAGATGGTTAATTGGGTAATGCTGTTGTTAAAGCATATACATATACAAGGAAGACAAAACATATGGCATAGGCACCCACAGAAAGCCAGTTCATATTATCTGAAATGAATGATGGAATTTGTAGCTCTTCAAACTCCAAAGTTTTTTTGCCACTACTATTACCAGGTCCATAATTTTTTCCACAGTACTTTGTTTGTATTTACCACTGAGGTGATTTGCAGCAGAAGCTACTGTTTACCAGGAGCAAAGTTGATGCTATCTATCCCAGAATAATTTCCATCTTTCTATATCAAAGTATATAAATAAAAATATACTGCATTAATAATTTAGTCCATTCAAGGATATGACATTTTTTGTGACAAAGATTTTCGTGATAAAAATATTCTGTCATGATGTAAAGGTGACTATTTTAACTAACATCCAGAGAGCTTCATGTCGTCCATATTTAGAAATTAATAATTTTCAACTTATCTAGTTCTTAGAAGGGTCCATCAGGAACCTCAGGGACCTGCCCTGTTTCACAAAGTCTCTGTATGTATCAGATATTAAATCACTCCATTCAGTAAGTTGATTAAAATGTTTCCCTTGAATTATAACCTTTTTTGCAGAATACACATGGGAAAAGCACTTTGATTTCGTGAAAGAAAATAATTTTCTTTTTATTGGGTAGAGCTGGCTTCTGTTTTATAGCTCACTGGCTGCAAGAAATTTTCCTCTGGATACCATTGTATAGTGCTCTTGCTACTGAAAGGATGGGAGCCAGAAATTTGTTTTCTGTTTCAGCTAAACAAGTATCTTTCTCCAGAAAAAGAATTTTTTTTTCTATCCTGAGATATTTCTGGAATGCCTAACTTTTTAAACTTTCTTTGCCTCTTTATTTTGTCAGCATTCAAAATCTTTACTAAATATGACCCCAGTTTCTGGTGTGTCTGTTCTGTTTCAAAACAGTGCTTAACAAAATTACATATTTAAGTCATGGAGGCTGTGATACAACAAGAATACAAGACCACATAATGGCAGGAGAAGGGGGAATGGCTTTAAACTGAAAGAGTAAGTGTAGAATTGATATTAGGAAGAAATTCTTCACTAGAAGATGATGAGACATGGGAATAGGTTGCCCAGAAAAGTTGTGTAGATGACTCATCCCTGGAAGTGTTCAAGGCCACGTTGGATGGGGCTTTGAACAATCTGGTTTAATGAAAGTTGACCCTATCAATAGCATGGGAGTTGGAACTAGATGCTATGTAGTGTTGCTTCCAACCCAAACCATTCTATGGTTCTGTGAATAATACAAGACCAAAACTCAGAAACTTGGATCCTGTCCTCAGCTTTGCTAATTGCCAGGATCTGTGATTTTGGACCACTCTTCTCTGTTCTTTGGTCTTCCAAACAATTCTTCCTTTTAGCTACTTGAAAACCAAACTTCACTGGGAAAGAACAGTCTTCTGCTGGAGACAAGTGGAGAGTGTTTAGCACAGTGGGGCTCTGTTCTCATTTGATTCCTTTAGACAAGAGAGTACTACAAATAAATCATCATAATAATATTCTGATTTGCAGTTAAGATTAAACCTAAAGTTACCTTATTGGAGTGTCATCCTGGTTCCTGTGATATTTGTCTGAAACTTTCTTCTCACAGTATAACAAATGTGCTTCAAGTCCATTGGTCAGCTTCTTCCTCTAATGCAGACAGCTTAATAGATTTTTTCCTTAGGCCCAGTACAGCTTGTTTCTTAGTATTAATTTCAACTTCAGGTTATTGTGCAAATTATGTCCTAGCTGGAAATTGAACCACGTTGACCACTGAAAAAGAAGAGCCTAATATATGACCTGTATTAGACAAATTTGCCCAGGCAGCAAAGTACAGTGAAATTGATTTTCACTCTGTCATAATGAGCTATTTCGTTAGACAAGTTCTCCACCCAGTGGCTGCAAGTGTTCATGGGAGCAAGAATATGACCCTCACTATGATACTATAGAAATCCTGGAGATGTAAATCCTGCATATATAACACAGTTGACTTGAAGGAAGACAGGCAAAAGGATGTCTTCTTCCTTTAGACCTAAGAAATCTATAAAACAAAATGTTTAACTCATTAAAAAAATAGACTTGAGATATACAACAGATATAACAATTGCATCCCTCCCTGCCAAAACCTAAAAACCTACAGTAGTATTCTCTAAATTTTCTGCTTTTTAGAATAATTTATCAATATGGGCTCAGAACTGTGGGAAATTTTCTGTTTCCTCATTTGCTTTCAGCATAGAAATACCAAACATTCCATTTTCAACTTGCCATCAACAATTTGAAGCTTTCCTGAGAGTTATACGCAAGGTAATAATATAGCACTTTTTTACACTTACAAAATGCACAGTACAAATAACTTGTCATCTCTTAGATATATGAAAGTCTTTTCATCATAAAACATGAGCATCATGCAGGTTTAAGATTGTGTCACTTAGCTATGCTCAGGAAAATTTGAGAAGCAGTAGTAGCTGGGAAGGGTGTTTTTCAGAAGAGATGTCTGACACATGAAAAGGCTGTGTTATTTTGCCTGATTTTTATCCACAGTGTATCTCAAAGAGAAGAATTGCTTTGGCTGAATTTCAGCCAGGGCTAGGCAGCTTTCCATGTAACAAAGTTAAAAACCAACCTGTCTCCCACAGCAGCAGAACCAGAAAAGCTTTTCTGCATTTCTTCAAGCAGCTGCAGTGAAACTTATTTCTGTCTCTGCGTTTTCGAAAGAAAACAACTTCAAAAATGAAAAAGATAAAAAAAATTCAGCAGCATGTATGTACATGATATGAGATTTATCACAGTTCATTTCCTTATTACTAGGCATCACAGAATCACAGAATCATTTAAGCTGGAAAAAGCCTCCAAGGTCCCCAGCTTCTCAACTAGGCCACAGCACAAAGTGCCACCGTCTCATGCTTCCTCTCTCTCTCCCAATAGCTTACATATTTTGAATTTGGCCTTGCTTCTTTCTCTGATATTTTTGGGTTCTTTTCAGTCATTTTTATATCTATTCTGAGAGCATATTATTTAATGAATTTGAAAGTTACTGTATTTTTATATGTTTATTGATGATATATTTTTGCCAATTAAAAATTTAAAGCTGCAACAATGTGTTTTTTTATTGTTTCACTTGTAAGATTTATAAAACACAAGCTGAACAAGTAAACACAAAAACACAGTACACACACCCAGCCCCCTTCTTCCCCAGTTCGAACAGGAATTTGCATATTAGATGCCACACTACTGTTCTCTGGCAGAGAACCACAGTTTAGTTTTGAAAACAAGTTTTACCTTTTTCATTCAAGATGGGCAAAGGCATAAATATATAATGGTATGAATCAAGTAAAGAGAAGAGGGTAAATTAAAGTTTACAATTAAGTATTTTGTCCTGCGAGTTTAACAAGTAGATACAATGAACTGGAAGGAAATGCTTAAATACAATGTATTTTCAAAATACTGATGTTTTCTTATATTGCTGCTTTCCTTGGAAAGTTATCACGCTTTTTAAGATTAATCTTTTAGTCAGAAAAAGTATCTTCTTTTTCTGTTCTGTGCCACTGTTCACGCAGTCATGCAAACATTTCTGAAATTAGCCAACATTTGTGCCATTCTAACTCCCCTAAAAACCAAACTTGAAGCTGAATTTTTGATTTCTTTTTCCTTGTTAAACATTGCTATTTTTCCAAATCTTTGGATACTCATTGTAGTTTTTATTACAAATTAAAATACTTTTTTCACTAAGTACCTGTGAAACTTGAAGTACGTGGTCTCTAAAGAGTCGCAGGACTTTCATAGAGTCCTAGAATCATTTTGATTGGAAATAAGATCATGGAGTCCAACAGTTAACCTAACACTACGGAAGGACCAAAGTGTCACTGAGTTTTAATCTTCTCTGAGTAAATTCTCCTTTCCTGTGTTCCACTCCCCCAAATACATAAACCTCAAGGTTTTTCTCTTTTACCCATATATTTTGTTGCCACTTTTTGATAAATAAGGGAGTAGGGATAGAGGGAGTGGGGATGGGAGGAATAATTGAATGTTTAGTCGTCTCTAAATTTTAAAAAGATTAGGAAGTTCGGATAAAGCAGCTAGCATTTAGTTTTGTGTGTAGAGTTCTCCAGATCTACTTGTTTGTTTGTATTTTTTTAAATGACAGAAAACAAGGACAGGACTCACACATTAGAGATTTTAAATGTAAGAGAGAATTCAATAAAAGCGAAAAGTAGTCTTATTTCAAATATCTTTTTTGCTTTTCTACTCCAATATAAATTATGATTTATTTCATGCAAGGAGTTTCAAGTCTCTCAACTAATCAGAAAGAAAAAGGTCGCAATTAACTGGGAGCTGAACTCTTTGTTGCACAGCCAGCGAGCTCTCGCTGGCTTCCCACGGAGGCTGGGCTGGCCCCGCCGGGCGGACCCAGCGCCACGCCGGCGGGCTCCCTGCCCGCGCGCGCCTCGGGCCGCGCAGCCCCCGGCGCGCCCCGCACAGGGACACGCACGGACTTTTCCAAACTGTTAGCCTGCCTCCCCATCTAGCGGCAGTGCAGGGGAAAGGTTCGGGCTAGCGCTTGACATTAAATCCTGGGAGAGAATTGTTAGGAAGGACAAATGCTCTGAAATAGCACTAGGCTGCAATTAGGTCCACATAATGGACTTCAGTGGAGGCATTCCCTCCAAAAATATACCATCATTTCAATGAAAGCAGAGCTCATATACTCTGCCCCTTCTGTATCCCTTAGGTGTTTGAAGACACTAATAGCTCACATTTATTCCCTACAAAAACTAACAGAACTGCTTGACATTCAGATGTCTTTCTTATTTTAACTGCGGGTGACAGAGCCACTTCAACCTACCCATTAAAAGAACGGGATTGTACTGACTGACAACGCCTTGCAGTGCAACACCAAAGAAGGTATGTCAGATTTTAACAAACCAGTATTCAAAGACACAACCCAGTCATCACTGAGAAAATACTCTAGACCCTGTATCACACGTTTATGAACCTAGAGTTGGATTTGTTGCATGACAATATTTAGCATTATCGCTAAATCCAGTAGCCTTTATCCACAAAGAACAGCTGTAATATCAATATGTATCCTTTGATTTACCTTGCCAAGTCTATTTAGTTGAGATACAGCTTCACGACCAGAAACAGATTTGTATTTGCATCTACCCTGCTGCCTAAGAACTAAGAATCACTGCCCAATCATTGATTGTTACAGGGTTAGATGCACTTGATATTAAAGAAGATTTCATAGCCTTACACTCACAATTCTAAAGAAAGAAATCCAGAAGGATTTCCTGACATTTTGGTTGTGTTCAAACCTAAATTTAGGGGAAAGTATAAAATTTCCCTAAAAGCCAAAGCGTTTCTGTTCATGTCATAAATATCTACATTTGATTTTCTAACTTTGATTTTTTATTGACAGTTGCTTCTTTGGTCTTTGAGAGGTCTGAAGACTTGCCTAGTTGCCTTTACAAATGCCATGTACTTTTCTATGTGGCTGACTTAGGTAGTGTGTACCACAAAGGCACCTGCTCTGCTGTCTTCATTTCCAAAACAGAGTTTGTAGAGGTGCAGGACTCAAAAATCATAACTGTTTTAACTGATCTCTCCTGATTTTGCAACAGGGAGCAGCCAAAACAATGTCTTGACAGAAGTGCTATAAGTTAGCCAGTTGCAGCACAGCTTAAATAACAGGGGAGGAAAAAAAGCATTGGAAGTGAGACAAACCAACTCTCCGTAATATCTTACTACTTAGAATTTCAGACATGCACCTTTTCTTTGTTTGACTGGATCCTAGAATTTATTCCTGTGGTATTGTTCTCTGTTAATACCTCACACTTCATTGTGACTGTCAAAGGAAAGGTGTAGTCCTCATTCACATGATCGTATGGTATGCAGGGTTCGCTGAAAAGTCTGAAATCCCAAAGAAAAAGTGAAGGATACCTATCCTGAAAACAGAACATCAAATGAAAAAAAAAAAATCTGCAGTGAAAATGGGCATTTCCAGTCTTTTTTTCATCCCTTTTTTATTTATCTACTGAACTTTCAAAAAGTTTTCTGAGACATGTTAACACTTCTACAGTCATCCACCAGTAACAGTGATAACCTCCAGGTGTCAGTACAGCTCTACTGCCATTCGACTCCCTTTGCAAAAAGCCCTGCCTGACTAGAGATAAAAAACTCCATGTTTGAGTATGACAGCAAAACACACTGGTTAGAGAGTGAGAGGTCAGTTTGCTAGAGGGGCTACATAGCAGCAGCAAGCAGATTATTTTGTTACATGCAGATCCTTTCCAAAAATGCTTATTCTACCTACACTCGGTACTGCTTTTGAAGGTGATACCTTGATTGCGTTGTCTATACAATATAGCTAGCAATGAGCATATAATTATTCTAGTATTAAAATGCCATTTGCCACTGTATTTATTTCACTTACACTGCTAAAATGACAATAGAGGTAAAACAAATGTTTACGTTCACCCCAAGCCATGAACTACTGTTCATGCACCTTCACCCCAAACCTGGTTAGCCAAAGGCCGCAGCAGCAAAATCAAGCTGTCCTGAGGTACTGCTTCCCTTTCACTCATGCAACAGCGATATCCATCAAGTTATGAGTCTTACTCATCAGTCACTTCCTAAATTGTGACTATTTATGCCCAAACATCGATCCAGCAGCATGGAGTAGGAGACAAGGGCACGGCAGACTTTGTTTATCTGTAGGAAGGCTGACTTTAATTGTCCTATAATTTACCAACCAACCAGATTTCTATTTATCCTGTTAGCATATATGCAGGGATGTTCTCTCTTCTGTTTTTCATCTTATCCCCTCTCTCTAGTAAAATGATAGACAGAATTTACCTCTTGTCTCTTTACAGTAAATTAGGAAGCAATTGAAGAGATGTTATTGCAGATTATTAAAAGCAGTGAGAAGGAAGATAGCAACACGAAAAAGGATAAAGCTATAAGGGAAGCAAAGAGGAATACTGAATCCTGAACCGAAATTATGCTAATATTTGAGGAAGAGAGTAAAGAGATTGGCTTCCATTCTCCTCCTTGGAGCCCTGAACCTACCCTAAATCCAGAGCTCCCACTAACTTTCCCAGGCCTGTTTTGTCTTTCGCCCTTTTCCCTCAAAGTATCACACTATCAAATTTTACCAACAATGCTGAGATACATTTAATCAGTTCTGGAACAGTCAGTTGGAATGGGAACATCTTGTGCTAATGTTTCATTGACATGAATTAATTTATGTTAAGAAATCTTACAAGTGTCTTGTCTGAAATTCCACCAGGCTGTAAAGAACTTGAAGCTCCTTTTAACATAGAAGCATAGCAGGCAAGGCTTAAACAATCCTCTGTGGTAATGAGTCTGCTTCTTCTGGACCTCAACAAGTCCTCTTTCACATACACCATGCATCACTCCACCATGAATTTTCCAACACAAACACTTTCTGAGGTGTTTTTACACTGTTCTCCATGAAACATTGTTTTAAATTCCTCTTTGCATAACTCTGACAACCTACTTAAAAATTCTGTAGAAATAAAATTTAAATCCATTGCTCCAGAATAGCAACTCCTAGGCTGATGTGTCTTGTTTCACTGCAAGGAGGAGTGGATAGCACTGGGGAAAAAAAGATATCCTTTGGCTTTAAAACACGCTTAGGACCACTTCAAATAAAACAAGTGGATATCGTGATTGTTCTCAGGAATACTGTGTACAAATAACTCTTGTTATAAAATTAGTTGTACCTCAATGTTTTTAACCATCATACTGTTCCTATAGAATATTTTAATTTGATTCCTAAGCATTTCATGAAGAACAGTTCTGGTTTGTTTTTTTTTTTTTTAGTTTTATTACCTAGAAAACAGATGTCAGTTCAGCATATAACAAGCCAGCGAGGGACTTTTGTTGGTCTAACCCATTGATGGTTTTCCCACAGGGATCATGATATACTAAGCTGAACTTCCAAAACAGAATAGAGTTTCCAGTAGATTAATTTTTCAAAGAGGCCTTAATAATGGTTTGACAGGACATTTATACAGCAGGGGGTTCCTAGATTATTAGAAGATCCAGAATCTGAAATTATTTTATTGCCTTCCTTTGAAGTAAAATGATAGTAGCTGGTTCACTGAAGCATTAGTATTGTCTTAAAAGTCACACAGAAATCTTGAATAAAGCTGTAGAATAATTGGTACTTCCAAGAAGAAGATGATAAAAGTTTTATGAAGATACAGTCACAGCTGAATATGTTCATTTGGATTTCAGTAAGTCAAATCTGTTTGCTCATCTCAAGTAATCCTCCATGATTATATGGAATTTTTATTCCTACATAACTCATATTTAATCCACAGGGATTTCTGTGAAAACAGCTGAAGCTGATGTTACATACAACATACCTTATATAGTAAAGTTCATGCTCACAAGTAAGGAAATTCAAGGAAAACATTGCATTGCCTATGGTTAACTGACAAGTGGTTTATGGGAGAGAAGTGATTGAAAGTGATTGGAATTGGTAAAAGTTTAACACAGAACAGTGGGATAGAGATAATTTGGGTTGGAAAGAATAAAGAAATCTCACATTTTTTAACTGAAATCATAGGAACTCAGGTCTTCTGAAATTCTTTGTAATACGAATTATATTCTTTGTCTCATATTCACTATATACCTTTGCTTGTAGTTCTGAAACTCATCCATAATTCTAAGACTACTTATTTACCTGAAGTACCCCATTATCATTTAAAATAAACTGAGATTCAAACTTGTTCAAAGTGAAATTCATTTTTCATTTCCATCCTAAAACAATCATCCAATCTAATGGTCTACCCACAATTCAGCTGACACCTCAAAATTTCTATAATCACAGTTCATACTTATTTTTCAAATGAGCATTCTAAGAAATCTGAACCTCACTGGTACAACATCTCTCGCCACCAGCTCCTAAATTTTTGTAAATGAAATTATAGAGATTTTCAGAAATTCTGGTACAACCAATCAGATTATTATTAGAGAGAAAGAGATGCTGCAAAACACTGCTGAGGTTTCAGCGCCATTTACAAGTAAAAGTACTGGTATTGCCAAGTTAATATAGCATAGAAATTGTTTGTTTTGTGAAGTCCATAGATCCTTTAATCCCCGTCTCTTTTACTCAGCAGCAGAGTCACCTTTAGTAAATTGTGTCACCCCACATTTGTCACCTCAATCTTTCCAACTGTAAAATTGTGCTTTATGAAGCCCCTTAAGTTCATCAGTAGAAATATCGGTCTTCGCCTTAGGTATAGACTTTAGCACAGTCTTACTCCAATAGAATAAATGGATACAATGACTACAGAGAGAAAATGCCTTTAAATTAACATGAAATAAGGCCTAGGAGCTCAGCCCACAGAGACTTAAAAATCAAATTCCCATTTAGCTTCTTTTTTTTCTTCTTTGTATTTTAGCTGATCTTTAGCTTTAGCTGTGTAGAGTTCTTCTAGGGGAACTTTAAACAGTTAATACTATGCTTTCTAGAGAGTTTGGCATAAACTGGCACTCCTCTTCTATAGTTGTTTTATTTCCTCTGAGGAAAATCAGACAAAAATATATGCAAATATGCTCACTAGAAAAAAAGAAGACTCAGAGATTATGAAGGTCCTCTTTCTGGTGTCAGTGGTGTGTTCTGATGTGTCCTTTGGCTTCTAGTGTGAACTCTCTGCTGGAGGGACAGCACAGCACAGACCTGCTGCATAAGCTAAGAAATCTGTGCTAATGTCAGGGCTGCTTTGACCCTTGTTCTGCACCACTGTCAGTCACAAGATGCTGTCTTGATTAGTTAACCTAGAGGCTACAGTTAAAGAGCGAAACACATCCTCCCCACATTTAGGAAAAAAAGTACAAGAATAAAGACATCATCATGTCAAGCTTGGCACAGCTCTCACATATCAGCTGTTCTTCAAATGTTTTCTTCTCTGACTGGAGAGGTTTGTCACCTGGTTCCTAATTCCAGCTTGCTGGTAATTCTCCTCAGCTGAGCAGGATGAAAGCCCAGGAAGCTTTATGGTCTGAGAGGCTGCAGAGGAATTAACCTTTACAAACCAAAAACCAAGCCAAGGTGGGAGAGGAGAACTCAAAAGATAAAAAATGGAGTAGTTTGTTTTGGTACTTCTTTAAATCTGATTTCCAACATGCTAATTCTGATCTAATTGGTTCAAGTTCTTTGCTTCCCTTACCTGCTTGAAACATTCAGCTCAATCCATGGACTATATTAATACGTGCTTTGTTTGCACAAACTCTGCTTTTTGCCTTCAGTTTTTGCTGAGTTGCATAAACAAGCTGGACTTGTGCACTGGATATTAGGAGCACAGACTCTAGCCATAAAGACAAGGAGTCTGTCTCCATGTGAGCCCACAGACCTACCACTCTTGTTTGTATGTACACTTGGGTCTGATGCAATTCCCAACAACTTCACCAGACGGGGGATGATTTACGAATCTTCAAGAATGTCATAGTTCTCTGGATTATGCTGGGAAAGCCCAGACGTTTTCAGTTTCAGATATTGTGTCCAAAGTAAAAATGACTCTAATAATTTTTAAAAGTGGCATTTCCAAATTTCAAGAGATCTCTCGAAGTTGAGGGCTAGGAAAATAACAGCTAAACTGCATTTTTATTCTTCCTGTGATGTTCATCTATTTTGAGCATCAAAGCACTACTGTAGCTGAAGGAAAAGTACATGCTAAAGTAAAAATATTGGCTCTCAAAATGTGAGTAGTAGCTCTTCCCTCTCTGTAGACAAGATTGCTATAAATAAAACATTTTTTGCCACTGCAGCATTTTTTCCAGTATAAAGAACACTCACATGAAATTTTTACTGCATCTTGGATAGTGTCAAAGCTCTGGCATAGCGTTCCAAATGAGTAATTTCATTATAATTAATCCACAAGGGATATGCTCACTCCAGAAGTGCTGGCCTTTTGATCTCAATGAATATAACACTGTTGTACTATGGATGCCTCAAAGGCTACAGCGCTTAAATAATACAGTCCTTATGTCTACTACCTCTTTAAAATTTAAAGATTTGAAAGGTCAGTATTCCACAGCATTGAAATACATAAAAATAACCTAAATTATACCTAATAGTACAGGGAATTTTATAATTGTGTGCTAAAAATACAAACATGTGGGAATATATGAACTGATTTAAGGTCATTACTCAAATCAAGACATATTAGGTATTTTGTGAAAACAGCACCTCCTTTTCACAACCATGAGATGAATATCTGCACTGGTTTCATCACAATATCCTGTTTTAAGAAGGTATACACAAAGTTGCAGTTATTGATTTGAAATTAACGTATTTGTCCTCTTATAAATGTAGCTAATATGTCCTTTAGAAATCTGGCCATATAACATATTACAGAAAATAGAACTATTGCTTCTAAGGCAGAGAACTCCAAAGTTTAAGATGAGTAGAAGGAAAAATGTCTCAGTTGACTTAGCTGTTTTAAATTACTGTATTGTTTTAGAATTCTGACAGGTTATTTAAAAAGGACAAAACTCTATGGACTCCTGTATTAGTGTTGGGGGGTTTGTTTACATTGCATCTTTTTGGAGAAAAGATGGGGAAAACGAAATCCAAAGTCGATACTTCAGATAAAATGAAAGATATTAAATAGCAACAGTGCTTA
Source organism: Grallaria varia (assembly GCA_013396735.1). NCBI lineage: Eukaryota > Metazoa > Chordata > Aves > Passeriformes > Formicariidae > Grallaria > Grallaria varia. Next base: position 64,547 of record VWZG01002013.1, read on the forward strand.
CAAGTGTCCTAGCTTTCAAGTTTTTCGAAAGTATATGCATGGATTTAGCTTTTGAATCTGTTGTGTTCTTTAGGGGACATCTGGATTTTATTTTACTTTTTTTATTCTGATGTTTGCTAGTGAATAAAATGAAAGGAACATATTTCATTTGTCTCCTGCACACTGCACACTATCACACACTATTAGTGACATTTTCTGGTTTTGATATATTGACATACTTCATCATGCTTTTTAAGATAAGTAAACTGAAGCGAGCTGATACTTCTTAAGTAAACAGGAATATGAGAAAGTAAAAATTAATAAAAAAAAATTTTGTATCCCTTTCATTGAGAGTCAGAAGTAACTACTCTCAAAACTTTCAATTTTTTGGAGAAAAAAAATGTTTTTCTGGCCTCCACTTGGAGGAAAACACTAAAAATGTTTCATCTGGCAAGGACAAATGAACAGTGCCAAAAAGAGATCACTTTGCCCCCCCTTTAGCCCTGAAACACTGGACAGTTTCTGAAATCTGTCACAAGAAGTGACACTGAGGGGACACAATGGACATCTGTCATGAGACAGTAGTTATTTTACCTCCCTGAGCTGGCATGGATTGCTCTGTACACCATATGTACCTTTTTCCATACTGCTTTCCCTTGATAGTTCTTGCCCATATGCTAAAGACATACATAACAACTCAGCATGGCAAAAACAATTAAGTCCTTGGTATTCCTTTTCCCTCAGGTTTGGCACCTTGGTGCAATGGCTTTGACTTGCATCCCACCTCTGCTAATCCATCTTCCAAGAGTGCTCTCAGTATTTTAAAATTCAACCTAGCTTGAATTATTCATGCTTAGAGCATCAGTGACTCCTATATAATTCACCGGTCTAGTCAAACAATGTTGCGTTAGAGCAGTAGGGAAAGGAGGTCAGCCTTGCATACAACGCCATGAGCTCAGTGCTCTCTAGAGCACAGGGAGAGCACACCTTAGGACAGTACAACATGAACTGCTGTTTGCACCCAGACAGTATGATGAGGTATTATCCATCTCCTTATGCCTATCCTGAAAGAAAATTTCTTCATTTTCTACTGCCATCAAAAAAAAAAATGCAGCTTTGTACCGTGTCCAAAAAAGCCCAGTGTGGTACAAAAGGTATCCAACGAAACAGCCTATCATAACAAACTCCTTTTTCCGCAAAAAAGGAACACATACATTCACTTGAGAGACAGAGTACATGCAGCAGGACTGCAAATATCTTACTTGTGACTTGTCCATTTGTCTCCAGAATTCAAAGAACAGCTTCAACTCCCAGCACATTAATCCTCTGATAAAATTAGAATAACCATTAAAGTTTACAGTGTAATCATCTAATTAAGCAGGCACCTTTAGAGAAAAAGGCCCTTTCAGTTAGCTCAAATACAAAAGTCTAATGAACACAAGCAGAACCTGGTATCCCAAACTTTTTATTTCCTCAGATGAGGATACTATTGTAGCAGATTTACCAGTCCTTCCACGATGAGTTTTGTAGAAGAAATAACTAGTAGTATGTAATAGTATGTAGTAGACATAACTTTATCTGCTGCTATAAAAATTCTAGTCTTATTAAAAAATCAGTACTTACACCTTCAAGATTAATTGATTATAAAGGAACTCCTTGAAATATTGCTTTCAGTAAAAGAAGCAGGACATAAAATTCCTCCTAAAGGGCTCAGTCTGGTACATCATCATCATCATCATCATCATCATGGCTAGGCTTTGTGAACAAAGATTTGGGAATGGCTCTACCCACGCTTGCTGCAAGCACGCTGATGGCTAAAGAGGCTGATGTGAGAAAGGCAAGTCCAGTTGCAAAAGGCACAGCAGAAAGTCTCCATAGGCGGTGTTGGCGAGGCACAGTTCTTTCTGCCTTGTCTTTTCTCCTTGAGACTGATTCTGCGTGCATTCTCAAAGGAAGCAGCAGCGTTATGGATGGTGTAAAATACAGAAAATAAATAGGAAAAATGTGGTCTGTGATTGGAAAAGATACATATTTCCCTAATGAGGTCTTTTGTCTGATTACCGTTTTATTACAGGTAACTACAAGGGCTCAAGAGCACAGCAAGACAACTAAACATATTGTTAGAACAATACAACAATCCTTGCTTCACCTTCTTAAGATGGTAACAGACATATAACACGTAATTTTGTATTTGCCTATATTCCTACCATACTCTCCATTAAATCCATACTACAGAATTCATTTATTCCCTGGTTTACGATCTGAATTATCTAAGCCTTTGTAGTAGTTTGCCTCAAAAACAGACATAGCTGACACTTGTCTCCCAGAGGAACAAAGTTCTTATTTGGTCAGCACCAACAGTAGTCACTGGCTTAGAAAGCAAAAGGCATTGTTAGGTCATGGATCTCAGAAACAAGAACGCAAGGCAGCCTGTAACCTCAGCATAAGCCTGAAAATACATGGGGCTAGACATATTGATATAAGCAACTTGCTGCTAGTAACAAGGGCCCTAATTTACATGATCTTCACGAAACACAACTTGTCCTCCTTCCTGCTCCTCTCTAGGGTGTTGCTGAGCGTCCCTTCCCTTGTACTCAGTCCTTCCATCCAGTTTTGCAGGGCACATGATTCACCATCAGATTTCTGATCTCCCCATTGCTGTGATAACAGAAGACACTGTTGATGCTTCCTTCTATCTTTGACTCCCTCCTAAGATGTTATTTGTCCTGCCAATGACCAACCTCTAAAATACAATTTCTTATTTCTTCCTGTTTGCATTTTCAAAGTTTTTCTACAGAAATTGTGATACCAGAATGACTTCTCTGACAAAATCTGCTCTCTTTGTCCTTGTGGTACCCTCTCAGCTAAAGAACTTCACTACTCCCTGTAAAAGTTTTGGTTGGCTCCCAGCCAAGCCCACGCCACAGCCCGTCAGCCTCCCCCCTCCCGAAAGGGAGAGAAAAAGGGGATTAAAAAAATGGCAGCAAAGGAAAATTGCAGCAAGGAATATATTTCTACATATATACATATAAGTATATACAATTAAACACTATTTACATGTGAGTAGGAACCCCAACCAATCCCAACAGAGAAAAGGGGAAAAAGGGAAGGGGAAAAAAGACAAAAAGGGGTAAAACCACAACAGATATGCACAATCGGAACTCAGGGATTATCTTAACAAAATAACTAATAATATAAAATCTCACCAACTTCCCTCAAGAACAGCAGGTTCCTTCCCTGTTGGACACGGACTCGCACAGAGCTTCAGCCCAGGCCTCAGCCCATGAAGATAAGCGAGGCCCAAACACTGAGTGCTGTTGCCTCTGAACCAGTAACAGGGAGAAAACAGGAGTCCAAGAGAGAGAGGACCTCCCTCTCCCCTATCTTATATGCACCTGATTACGTAAGGAAATAGGATGGAATACTTTCTTAGTTTTTGACCCCAGTTGCTAAGGAAGGCCTGAAGAACAACAAACCTCACCAAAGCCTAAAATTTAAACTACCACACTCCCATTTACGCTGAATTTCCTGTTTCAGTAGAACACATTTTGTCCCAGCTAAACTCTCTCCCAGTAATGGTATTTTTGTCTCTGCCACAAAGCTCTTAAATTTATATTAAAAAAAATATGATCATATGACTGTAAGGTTCCCTTTTCATTACTTTTTCATTCTGCCAGAAAAATATTTTTATTATTTTATCTTTTATTCTCTTTCTGTATCTTTCAAGTTTCTTTATCTCACAGGCCATTTCCTACATATATCACAAACTTTGTGTGCTTTGCTCTAATTCTAAGCAGAAACCAAAAAAATACAAACCCTCCAGGCAATGAAGGGTCACCTCCTGACACCTTTAATATTTCATCCACATATTCAAAATCCAAAAGAATGTAATATCTCAAGTTATGACTGAAAAGAAGGCTTATATTATGTAACCATCATTCTCATGCACTCTTCTGCCAAGGACAGCGTCTGATCTGATATGAAAGCTTATAAGGGAGCAATAGACCTGGATAAGATGGGACATTAATTTATTTACATGGGTTTGAAGGACCTGTTAATTAGATGACGGTTACATTTTACCCCCTCCTGTATGTGATTTAGAACATTTAGAGGTACATCTGTTCTATATCAGGTGAAGTTCTCCAGCTTAGCACTGTGATCACTTTGATAATTATTTCCATTCTGAAATTTCATAATCACAGAATAGAGCTTACCAATTATTTAGATAAAACCTCTAGTTAACACAATGCAAAGTGATGCAAATGTATAGCTAATAATAGAGGCAGAGAAATCATACTAATGCAACCTGAAATAAAGTACTATTTGGATGAATACAACAAATAAACTCATGACTTTCAGGTGGAAACTGAAAAAGTATAGTTAAAGTCCCACGTCTACCTTTTTAAGCAGAGTGTACCATCTTTTTAGAAATTGTGGTTGACACTTTTGATAGATCTTAAGTCTGTTGATTTCATCTGTAAGTTGACTATAGTAAATCAAATAAGGGCAAGAGTGATCCAACTCCTCAACCCAATTACCTCAATATTATTGTCATCAGCAGGAGTGATTAATTTAAACAAAATCTCTTGACTTAACTAAACAGAAAATTATTTTGACATCCTTTTTTGTGCTATCAAAGTCTCGGATTTAAGACTAGAGGTGTGGAAGAGAAAATTATTTGTTACGAAGCTACAATTTTTGATGATGTGCTGCATTTTAAAGGTAGTAAGATAGAGACAGTCTCTTCACTGAGGAAAAGCAAGATTTTTACTCCCTCACTTTGCAGGAACTTGCTGCAAGGCAGGGGAAGTCAAACCTGTATCCTCCAAGCCTCATTTCTGTGTTTTCTCTGTACATTGTGTAAATAATGTTTTCTCTTCCTGAAGGTATGTTTTGGCTCTGAAAAAAAAAAGTGTTGTTGTAGCAGCATTAGCAGCATATCCTGGGTTTATCAAATGAAGTCAGAAGGAAGGACTAGAGAAAAATGAAACAATGCTGCTTTAAAAAAAAAAAAAAAACCTCCATAATGCTAAAATTTTTCAGTAATTTTTTCAGGTCTTATCATATGTTTCACATTAAAAATTACTTTTTCCCAAGTAAACCAGACTAGTTTAACATTTTCAAGGCATTTCCCTGTTGATTTGGGTTTTTTTAATAATTATGCTATATTATAGGTGAACTGCCCAATATTTTAATAAATGTGACAAGAAATGTCAAATTGCTTTCAATTTCATACAACCAAACATTGAAAACTCATTGATATGGCTTATACATTGAGAACAATAACCCTGTTCAGATTTCTGAGGAATTTTTTTCCATGTACTTCCAGTCTGTAACAGATATGTATCTTTATAAACCCAACTTCTACACGTCTCATTTTTCCTACAGCAATTCCACTTATCCACGTTTTCTCTCATATGCTTTGCCTCACACCTAAGGCAGTTACACCCTCAGTATCTTCTGATACTTTTAAAGCAAGGACTTGGCATTTGTTCAGCTAAATGAACAGCAAACTTCAATGAAACTCTTTGATGTGAGGCCCAGACATGTAAGCTACTTGGATCCAAATAATGGTATCATATTTCCCCAGAGGACTGACAGCACAAATCTTTGCACGGCAGTAAGAAAAGGTCATATTATCATCACTGAGGAAAAGTAAAATTTAAAATCACTTACTTGCATTAAGTCGTTGCAGTGCACCAGAAGCTGAAGCTGTATTCTCCAAGTTCCAGTTTAGTGCTTTCTCTATTTATTGCCTTAATTGTACTTTTTCTTCCTGAAAGAATCTGTTGCCACTAAAAGCCTGAAATAAGTAAAGTGCTCTGTACCATATAAAATGCACAGTGAGTCTTTTTTGTTTCCACCAAAAAAAAATAGTTTTAAGAAAGTTTGCTAAAATACTGAGATGGATCTTATCTTTAATTAAATAAAGTGCCATCAACCATGTTAGATTCTTTCACTGCAGACCTGAAGCTGGGCCTGACCTGACCTGAAGCCATGAAAGAGGATTTCACTTGAGTTTTGGGTTCAGTTCAGGTTTGTAGCTTTTTTTGTGTTTCAAAAAAAGACTGAAATATTCAAATTTTTTATAGTCACTGTTTAATCTTCTGTGGTATTTTGACATGGCAGTTAAGCCCTTGTTTCCTGGAACTCCTGATATCAAGTTCCAAGATACAAAGGTTACTTTTACCTGAAGCTTACCACTATGAAAAGATGGGCACTGACAGAGTATAATTCACAGAGCCACTCATATAAAAAGTAAAGTTTGGTTTGGAGTAAAGCATAGTTGTTCATCTGATCAAATATCCAAAATTCCCCAATCATAACACTGGTTTAGGCTCTATATTTGTATTACTATAACTTCAGACCAGAGCAGCTGTTCAGGAACACAACAATTCCCAAACAAAGGTTTTTTTTAATCCCTACTCTAAGATAGGAAGAAATGTTTTATGAGGACCGTGGTGAGACACTGGCACAGGTTGCCCAGAGAGATAGTGGATGCCCCATCCCTAGAAACATTCAATGTCAGGTTGGACAGGGCTCTGAGCAACCTGATCTAGTTGAAGATGTCCCTGCTTACTACAGAGGGGTTGGACTAAAGGACCTTAAAAGTCCCTTCCAACCCAAACTTTTCTGTTGATTCTATTATTATATTTAGTGAAGACATACTTTTGATAATATGCCAATTAGGTCTGTCTCCCATGCAAACAAACTTTTTATATAGGTCTAGATGGACATCAATTTTACTTTGACTAATTTTGACTGAATTCATCTTCATCCTAAAGGATGGAATACAGGATATTAAGGAAGAAGATGAATAGCTAACTACATTCCTGGTTTCAGGAAGTTTCAGAGACTCTAAAGTTTTTTGTCTAAATATTCTGACAGAAATTCTTGTATCTCCAAAGCAAACTTACTTTGACATATTTTCCATGGGTAAATTTCTTTTTAGACTATGATCTGAAAAGCCTTTTCTCCTGTAATGCCTTCATAAGGAGGCATAAACAGTGTGTAATTCTTCAGTGATGTAGGGTTCATGATGGCTGCAGGAGTAAGATGAGGGTACTTTACCATGGACAAAACCAGAACAGAAACTCAGTCAACATTAGAGGCTGTTAACCGCTTTTCTCACAGGCACAGGGAGGAATGAAGGCTCAGTACAAGTTGATGTATTACTCAGTACTGCATGATAATACAGCGGTTGCATACTAATATTATACATATTTTTTGAGAGTTGGAACTTTTCAAAAATAACACTTAAGGAACTGATAGGAAGAACTGAAGAACAAAAAAAAAATTATCTGTGTATGTACTTTGTATATAAAAATACT
>VWZG01002013.1:71876-92318 GCA_013396735.1 Grallaria varia
ATTCTAAATCTAGACACCGAATTTTTTTCTCTTATAATTTACATAGAATACACATATCTTCAGTCTTTTAAGACCCATTCTATTGTATCTCTGGCAAAGTAGCAAATACTATGCAAATTGTACTGAATATGCATTTCTCTACCTTTTAAAAAATAAAAAAATAACAAAGAAGTCAATTTTTGGTACATCTCATAATATAGGTGATAAATTTCACCTAACTTGCATTAGGATTTCTGTAAGTTAAGTTTAGTGCCAAAGAAAAAATGCTACTTAGATCTTTCCCAAAACGTAATGTTCAATGATATGAGAATACTAAAAATACACTATTATACTCATTTCCTCATCTTATTTATAATGGAACTACATTATAATCACAGATAATGGAACAGTTTATATTAGGGAGTTTAATATAATGACAATTTTTTAGAAAAGAGAGATCACAAACCCTGGCAAAAGTCATTGCATGGTTTTAGGAATTTGAGACTTCTCAGAGTATTAAGGGGAAAAAAGTAGTCTGATAGTTTTCAGCTTGAAAAAATTATTAAATTAATACATGTGTGAACAATCATGGGATTCTTTCATTCAGTTTGGCCAGATTTACTAACAATGAAGTAAAAAGCAGATTTTCAAAGAAATTTTTATGCCACCACTTAAAAATTCCTATTTATGTCTATGACAACAATATGGAAAAGCCAGTCACAATTTCCAGTTGGATTGAACTCTTTTTCATGTAGTTAAATAGTAGGAGTCTATACCTCATTTTCAGAGATACATAAAAAATGCAAGATATTTTTTAATATACTGTTCTCCAAGTGATATCCCAATTATATGCATGTAGACACAATCTCTTCCATAAGTTCAGAATTAGAAGGGGAAAGAGAAAATAATTGTCAAATTAGTAGAGTTCTTTAGTGCAGCATCTCCAGATATCTCTTTGGAAAATGGATCTAAAAGTTCTTCTATTCATAAGAGACAAACTGCTCCCATATCAGACCACCTAAAATCATAATTTTCATTTAGTTGATTATGTTTCCTCTGTTTCAACACAGTCAGGGTCTTACTGGTTGAGACAACTATGATTTGCTACACCACTTTAATCTAGTTGCCTTACTAACCTTGCCACAGAGAGGATCAGATTATGTACTAACAGTTAGCAAATGTTTAATACACAGAAAATTTTGGGCAGGAGAAGATTTGTTACAGGTATACGAGTTCCTAATGTATTTTCATCATTGAGCCTGTGTATTTTTTCTTCTTTTTAGTAGGACAACATAACTGCTCTCAGTACAAGCACAACTATTCTATTAGGGTAATTGCACAGCCAGGCAGTACCACTGATCACCGGTAGATCAGCGATCAATACCAATACTTAAATATGGGATGGAGGCCAGATTGCCCAAAGGTGCATTCAACCAGCTCTCATATTGCAAACCCTGCTGTCTTTGCTGACTGTCGAATTCTTGCATTCCATCAAAATACACACATCCATCCTACTTTCTGACTCGTGCTTTGCAATTCAAAAACTGATCACTGCAAAAATCAATGCCACTCTATTAGAGGCTGAATCTGAAATTACTTATGAACTGTCATAGAAAAAAAAAACCCAAATATTTTCTTAGGCAACTTCTAGCCATTGAAAAACATCATAGGCACAACATTCTTCCTTTCATTTAAGCACTGCAGACATATAATAGGACATTTTTTGGCTTTCAAAATGTCAGCAATGCATTTGGACACATATTCCCTTTCAGTCAGTAGAAATAAAAGATGGGAGTTTGCTTCAGTAATACTTTGTTTGCTGATCTTAGAAACATTCACAAGCAATGAATGTGGTTTCAGCTGCCTCAATATAGTTTTGTCAAGAAAAAATAAGTGTCTTGGACCAGATAATATAAATCATGAAAAATTAAGATGAAAGAAACCTGTGGGCAGACCTAATATATTTGTTTTCTCAATGGTCTCTGCTCTCAAGAAGTACATTACATACAGAATAATATCTCAGTGACTTGTGCAGTAGACTTCATCAGCCTTCTGAATTAGGCAAAATGCTAGTGAAATGCTGGGATATTACAAAGACATGTATTTGCATGATATATATCATGTGAAATATGTAACTTACATGTAGAATCCCCACTCATGTTTATTTGTGTGCAGCGTCTCTTACTGTAGAAGCAATGAAGAAAATATCAACATAGTTATCTGAACTGCTGTTTCTGAAATTGAGAATTCTGGAGATGAAAATCAATTCCCCAATGAGTAGAGATAAGACAAACAGGCAGAATTTCAAAAGTGCATCTCTGAACACTCTGAATGACAAGAGAGAGGTGCAAACATTAAGTTATCACAAGGTTAATAGAAAAAGCAGGTTAGGACAGAGTATGACAGAATAAAATCCTAATTTACTTACATGATACTTCATTAACTTACATGATACTTATTGATGCAGGAGCTTACCTTTTGACACTTGTTATGAGGATGATCTAATGTTCAGATTTATCAGTAATCCTGGGATAGATTTTACAGTAACAGATTTTCATGCTCACTAAATGTAATACAGTTTTCAGAGGCATTTTATGCTTATTAATACTATTTATTTCCTTTTTTTTTATGTGATGAGGGATCAAGGCCACTGCAGTTGGAGGTCCCTTCCCACAACTGCTAGTAACAATTAAAGAATCTCCGAAATCACAGCACTTTGTTATCCCATCATTCAAACTTACCACCTGCCTTAGGGTGATTTTGTGTCTAAGATGCAGAGATGTCTGTATCTTGAGAGTGAGGTGATGTGCCATTATCAATGTGAAAAAATATATGCTTTGTTTGTGCCCACAATTATACATAGTATGACTGAAGTCTAGTAAATCAAATATTGTAACTATTTCAAAGACTCTTGTTGACCACATGTAGAAAGTGATATTTTGCTGAAGTTTAGTCTAGACTCATATTTTTCCATCCCAGCTTAAGTACAATTTCCAGTTCAAGTAGTCAAAGCAAAGCATGCTTTGAAAGAATCATGAAATGTTCATTATAAGAATTTTCTTCACAATACCATTTACATATAGTAACTGTGAGTCCTTATTAAATAGAAATAAATTATTGAGTAAAGAGGCATAAATTTATCTTTCACTTATTTTTTAGAAAGCAGTCAGTTAAAAGCATATTATTAAGTCAGTTAAAAATCAATTATTCTCCAATAAAATTAAAATAATTATGAAATCTTCTTTCCCTATAGAGAATTCTTCCTATGGTCTCTGGCTAATACAGTACAAAATGCAAGATGCTTCATCATCTCTCTAAAAATGGTAATATTCTTGCCATAGGAAACCAACAGGAAAGTATTTTCAAATCCTATTAAAACTGTGCAGGATACATTTTTCAACAGAGCATGGCTACACGTAATTAAACTTTTATGAATAAATCACAAGGCATATCAGTTAAAAGACACCACGGATGTGAAGAGTCATTACAGGTTTGCAGTGAGTAAAAACTCAGGTTTGTAAATTGGAGCAGTGGTTCTGTCACTCCACCCACACTGCTCACAACTGTAATATTGTCAAAGGGCAAAAGCCAGCGAATACTCAGGGGAAAAAAAAATGATCTGGAGATTAAGGTATTACTCCTCTTAATACAAACAGGCTCTGAAATGTAAGCATATTTTTTTCAAAAAGCAGTTAGGAATACGACAGCAGGGGCCAGTGAAATCATGCTTCAGGCTGACCATAGAGATGAGAATGGATAGAAGTCAGGAGACATGCGATCAGGATCACGCATGGATCTTCAAAAGTATGCAGTATTTGCACCAAAGCATTTTAAGTAATTCCTTCTCTCTCTTTACATTTAGACTCCTACAACCATCATGTTTGCCTTCCAGCTCTTTTCGGTTCAATAATGTGCATATCACATTTACAGTACTGCTGTAATTTTTTAGATTTATTATGATGTTTTGAATTAACGCTTTCACCTCCAAACCCTGCTAAGCAACCCTTCACAATCAATAATGAGACACAAAGAGAACACAATTGTAACACAGCCTTTCTGAGTTTCCCTGGAAAGACACAGATGTGCAACACTCCAATTTCACTTTGAAATTAAGTGATCAGATAGATTTCAGGGGAATCCATACAAGTTAAAAAAGAGTAGTCTCAGTGAGGTATTAATAAAAATTAATGTACCTAAAATAAGCTGCAAACAGGTGCAAGATGATGAATTCAATTTTCTATTAAATTATTTCTATAAGACATGGCCTGAAAGGCCATGAATTCTTCAACAGTGTTTTCACTCTTTACTCAGTTCTATAGAGGATGGCAACAGCAGAAGTCTTTTGTTACATTCCATATGACTTATAAAGGAAAACAAAAATACAACACCTGAGATGCAGGGGCTTATTGACTGCGGAGATAGTGTTGTGAGTCCATTATTTTCTGGATGTAAACCAAGTCTATATTCTCTTCCGGTTTAATCCTTTCCCAGTTGAATTCATTATGGGCCCTATTGTGCGACACATGGAAAAGAAAAAAGGTTCTTACTGAAGATGTGTCAACAAAACCAATACCAAAGCAAACAAACAAAACCCCTCTCCTTCCCCCAGCTTTTCCTGGCTGTTGATATATTTATATGAAACATACAATAGTGCTTAGGAAGTTGTAACTAAGGGTATGAACTACTGGGCAGAAAGAAGTATTCTGGAGATGAGAAGGCTTTGGTGAGAGCTTATAGAAGCCTTTCAGTACTTGAAGGGGACCTACAAGAGAGCAGAAGAGGGACTTTTTACCAGGGCATGCAGTGACAGGACAAAGGTTATAGCTTTACTCTGAGGGTGGTGAGACACCAGAACAGGTTTCTCAGAGAAATTATGGATTTCCCATCCCTGAAATTGTTCAAAGTTGGGTTGGATGGGACTTTGAGCAACCTGATGGAGTGGAACATATCCATGCCAATGGAAGGGGGCTTGGAACTAGATGATCTTTGAAGACCCTTCCAACCCAACCCATTCTATGATTCTACAAACACCTAGGAGGTTGAATATGCTCACTGATCCCACAGAAGACTAAATTTTGGTTTGCTGATGAAGAGTTACTGTTCAACCCTACTATGCACAATCACTTGAGCCAATGCAGGGAGGGCAGACCCAGTATGCAGCTAAGATGGTCCTCTAAGGATTGCAGTTTTAGGTCTGCTTTATCTTATTACGAAACCTCATGCTAAGCTACTGAAAAACATCTTGTAGTCTGAAACAGCTTTCTGTATGTAGAAGAATACTGGGCCACAGACATCTTTGACCTTGAGAGAATGCAACTGTAGCCCTGGGAAAACTGCAGAAAACACCACCTCTGTCCTTGGGTAAGGCCTGGGAAAGCAGAAGGAGTTGAAGAAAACAACCAAGAATAACAAGAGTGTGTTTTGAGATTTGCCAGCATGAGGAGAGGTGATGTCCACCTACCAGAAGATGAACTGAGACTGATGGACAAGAATATCTAGCCAATGATGGGTAGCAGAGACACTTATGGACAGTAGTAGAATAGTATAAAAGTTTAGCTGTATGTGAATAGGGGGCTTTTGCTTTTTCTTTTGCCTTTTACTTTTTCTGACAAAGTCTTGAGCCTGTGTGTTTTTTTGACCGTCACAATATCAGTAGTCTTATATAGATACAAATAGGCTGGTTCTGCACCTGCTGGAAATTGGCGATACTGCATTGCAATCATGCAATTCTTCTATTTTTTTTTTTTGTTTGTGCCTTTTTATTTGGCTGTCTCACAGCACTTTAACAGTCAAATCTGTAAACGTCTCTTATTCTAAAATAAACAGTACTCAGCATGACACAAATGACATTTTGTGAGGCTCCAGGAGGGAGTAAAGTAGTACTGCCACACAGTTTCTTCTGCCTCTCTAAATGTCATTACTCTGTATGGTATAGTAACAGAAATCACTTATCTAGTTGGACAGCACAGCAGGTCACTCTAGAATAGATTTCAAATGCTTCCAGAAAATGTTTCACACACACACAAACAAACAAACAAAATTTTAAAAACCCCAAACAAACAAACAACAAAAAGCCCCCCAAAAACAAAACCAACAAAGCAATGCTAAATGGTTCCTAATACTTTACTTACTCAGCACTTCATTTGGCAGGTTTATTCTATATGTACATAATAAACTTGATTGCATGCTGCAGTAGTCTTGTTTTTTAGTTCAACTACCTGAACTCATTCCATATTCACTTTGGTGTTCATCACTTTTTTGTCCACATGTTGTACAGAATCCAAACAGTTGAGACAATATTGTGTGCAGACTTGATGGACTGTATATGAAGAACATGCTGAAGAATTTCCCTGTACCTGATTTAGAGCAGAACAAAAAGGTCTAAAAGAGTACTAAACATGCAGTAGTTTTCTGAGAAATTATGAGTTCTGTTCAATCCTTTGTCAGACAAATCAGAAATACAAAAGCATCTGTGGATACGTACATACGTAGATCAATCAGTCAATACCATTCAGATACAGAGGTATTGTATTAAACTCTTTAGACATGCAAACATTCACAGGCAAGAAATGTCAGACAACAAACCAAACTAATGTTCAAATTAACATTCAACAGAGACATTAATAATAAAAAACCGAAAACAAACAATAAAAAAAGAAAGAAAAGAAAAAAGAAAAAAAAACCGCACCCAAATCCCCACCCCCAAAAACTTCAACAGAAAAAGCATGTGATGTGATATTCACCAACCTGTGTGGATGTTCCCATTTCATCTACTTTGTTTTTAGTCACTAGGTGGTATAAAGATAAAAAAGACAAATAGTGAAACTTTTTCAAGAAGTTTTAGAGGAAAACAAGATGGCCAGAGAGTCAACTGAATAAATAACAATAATAGATACTTCATCCCCTCTTGTCTTAGCAAAATGGATTATAGTAGATTTTCCAATCTCTTGTTGCATCCTTCTAGCTTTTGTTTTAAATTATCAAATCAAAGGGCTTCCTCCTTCCTTCATGGGCAAAATGTTCCAAAACATCTGCAAAAGAATGACCTTGACTTCCTACTTCATCACCTCAAAATTACATATGACAGTTACCAAACATTTGATGACTAAGCAGTTAGTATGACATTATTGCTTAAGACATCATCTGGAACTGTCTTCTACAGTCCTCTGGCTTTGAATTCATTCTAGGTTTGCACAGGGAGCATGATGCTTTTAGGACACAATTTCTAACAGAATGCATTAAGTTATATATTGGAGATCAAACCCTGACTTGCATTTGTCTGCTATCAGCATTATATTTCATGAACACTGTCACCTGGATTATAATAGTAACACTGTGACTTATATTCTGCTAGAGGAAATAAAAAACACCAACAAATGTGCAAAACATTTGGCTTTTTTGTTGTTGTTGTTCTTTTAGGTTCTTTAAAGCTAGGAGAAGTTTAAAACAATATCAGATAGCTGTTATTACTCCAACACACATAATCTTACAAAAGGAATAAACCTGTGTAATATTAGTAAATTAAACCAAATGTTTCATATACATGTTATTAATTTTGTCGTATAGTTGGGCAAATGCAACTAGAAAGGGCACAAAAATTGCATCTAAGAATTATAAAGCTGGCTGTTGCCACATGGTCATAAGGATGGTGACAATTCCACAAGCAAATGTATGGTCTTAGCTTGCTTTACTGTCCCAGGCATTCTCCCTCTGCCTTCTTTATCCTCCTATCTCCTCTGCTAGTTTTAGCACCTTTAAATATATTTCACTTTTGTCATGATCACTACAGAACAGAGTATTTCATTTATGTGATTTCCGATAACTCGTTTTCTGCGTTGAAGATGGCATTTTCCAAAGATACTGATTCATAAATAATTTTAATGGCAACTTTTAAAGGTAACTTTTACTGAAATTCTTTCAGTTTTGATAATTTTTGCTACAGAGAAATGACCATCTTCTCCACTAACCAACACGAAGTATTGTTACTTGGAAACAGACTATCAGTGCTATTGTAACACTTTCTACTGTGTACTTAATGCAGCATAAAAAGGCTTCTCATATTTATTTACTAACAGTAAAAGCTGAGATAAAATATAGCAAGCAACAGGAGCACAGATTACTTTCCGTATGTTCTGTAACGATTACAGTACAGCTTTCATTTAAGTAATGAAAAAAATCGTAGAATTCAGAAATTCAGCTACCCCACATTACTAGTTTTACAAGGTTTTAATTTCTCTTACCATACAGGGTATCCGAAGATGCTGGCAGACAGAAAAAAATAATGCAAAGACTAGAACCACTAGTTATAAAAATCTGTCAAAAAATGTATCTTGCTGGGAAGAGTTACATATCTATCAATTCTTTGGTCTAAAAAGTTGACTTACACTTTTTGTAATGTCTTTTCCCATCCTTCCTGCTCACCCAATCTCATTGTACTTGTTTCCTTTGCATGCATTTGCTACAGCAATCTTCCTTACAAGCACTGTACACAGAACCTTCCAGAAATCCTTGGCATTACTGTACTTTACGTAATGACAGCAGAGTGCTAGATTGTTTAGCTGTAATTTCTTCCAGCTCCTAAATGTCAGTTCTTGTTTCCATAACAAGGGGAATGTTGGCATTTCCTTTGTTACATCAGTATTGAATCTTTTCTGTGGAACGACCCTCCCAATTCTTTGCTACTGAGGCAAAACATTAGAAAATTGCTATAAGCTATTTCTTTTTGTGCTAGGAGATGGGAAAGAACTAACACTATGATAAGGTCTTCCTGCACTCAGTTTTCTCTCTTGCTAATACTTCTCCAACGTCTAAGTGATAAAATGGGAACAAAATTTCAATGTGCAAAGATATAAATGGAGATTTAAACACAGGTGACAAAGTCAAGAATGTGAAAACAAGGCCAGGTCATCAGGTGGAGATAGACTTGGCATTAAACCAGTGTTGATAGATGTACAAATTCTCAGCAATACATGGCTACACACATGGTTTCTCCTGAATTCTCAGTCAGGCATCCATTTGCTATTTGCCATCTCCGGAGGTGGCAATACAATTCAAAGCAAGGAAGTAGCTCATCAACCTCATCTTCAGTGACACCTCTCCAATGTCAATGGCTGTGATGATCAAGTGAGATGACTGTGAAGCTCTGGCACAGCTACCTTTTTTATGCAGTTTAAATCCCATAATTAGAAGTCCAATTACTCTCTTATCTGAAATTCACCAGAGGTTGCAAATCTTTAGATGAAAACTGAACCTACAAAGATCAACATTTCATAAGAAACTGCATTAATCTATGATACTCTCTATTTGAATTAAATTAAGACTTTTTGTATCCTTACTTCACAACGTCTTTATTTTCTCTTGTTGCTAGTTCAAAGTAAATCTAGCCAGACACTAATGGCTGGATCCTATTTTTTATCGCCAATAATAACAAGGTATTACTTTCTCTGTAGCTCATCAATTGCCAAGATGAAAACAGTGTTAATTTAGCTTACAGCAGATAATTGCCAAGGAGAACCTCAAAGCTACTAGAATATTGTACCCATGTCTTCAAAACACTCCCTTCCACTTTGAAGTTTGATAAACTGGCACAGTTTTGGCCTCAAGTCCAAACTTTATAGCATTTGAAAATCATCTTTTTTGAATACACCTATGGAAGTAATGCTCAAAAATGTTAGGTGTCTTATGTTTAGGCTGGCAAAGATGGCTCTACGGAAGTCATGATTCCCAAGGAAACCATTTTCAACAAAACACTTAACTGCAAAAATGTGTAATTACACTTTAATTATAATAACTATATAAAAAGGTTCATTTCAACTCCACTAAGTTCAGTTTGAAGTTGAATGATCAATGGACTTCATCAGAAATGGCAGCCAATAACATTTCTAAGTTCATTCATCTTATAGATTTTGATGCAACTCTGTATCAAGTCCTAAATAATCACTCTTTGAGAAATGAACTTTTTGTTTTGGCTTAAATCTTCTACCACTCATTCTTTACTGACTATATGTAAGTCTTGAGCTGATAGATCTTGACTAGATCTAACAATGTAAAAGGAAGGATTTCTTCCCCTTTATTGAAGTAATTATAATTTAAATATTTTTGCCCCTTCTACCTGCCTACGCATTATGAATACCGTGCTAATCACTACTTTTTCCATTTAAAACCAACACATTTTGGAGGTATGAAAATTTACAGCTGAGAATAATTTCACAGGTTTATCAACAAAACAGAATTATTGAAATGGAATACAGAAGACTGTATGCCTCACAGAAAAGACAATGCAAAAATTACTCTTTTGAGTCCTGCTTTAGTAAAGCTCTCAGGTATACATTTTATCATAATTCTGTTCTCAGCTTGCACTGACTTCAAGGAGATGAACGTGCGCTTGACTGCTTTGCTGTGCAATGATAGGATTAGTCAAGTGCTTGAAATAAAGCATGTGTTTATGGGCCATATGCAGCATGAGTTAGGGTTTGCCTTAGTATGTCAGACTGCAAATTACAGGAGTTCAGAAGAAACTCAGTGAGCTGTGCAGCCAATGAAGAGGCAGAAAATGGTAACTTGGCCAAGTGTTGCAATGGAAATTGTTCCATGTCATGAGTCCAAGCAATTAAAATACCTGCGTGCCTCTTTGCTTGGACTGAAACTCCCTAGGTGGCTGCAACTGTTCCTACAAATGCTGCACGAACTGCCAATGTCTGAACACATTGCGAGCAGTTTTTTACTTAAGCAGGAGCTAGGGAAAACAGTGCTGAAGTCTTCTAGATGTCTCAATCGGAAGTCCTTCTAAGACTTCCGATCATAGTTTACTCAGTTTCAAGGGGCTTCTTTCTGAGGCTAAAACACTGTTCACATTGATGTTAAGGGTTCTTTATCTGCCTCTTTAAAGGAATCAGTGTCTAAACATGAATAAGAGAGGCTGCTCTGTAAATTCATGCAGGCTTTCAGACCTCTTGAGGATGAGCCTTTGGCATCTGATGGGAGAGGCTCAGCTGTGTCACAGGAACACCTGCATATGCTCATGAGCAAAACTATAGGTGCCTGAAAGCACGTGCAGTGGCAGCTCAGGGTGGTTCTAGACTTTCATTCTTTTGTTGAGATAGGTGGCATGGCAATAATAAATAGTAGCGTGTCAATTCTGTGCATGTAAATGGAAGTGTCCTGGGTTCCTGTAGCTGAATTTTTTTTGGTAGTGGGGGGGGCTGCAAAGGTGGTTTCTGCTAGAAGCTGCTAGAAGCTTCCCCTGTCCCATAGGAGCCAATGACACTTTGCCCCAGGTGGGACATCCGGCTCCTGNTAGAAGAATTTTCTCTCATATTTAGGGGAGGAAAAAAAAATGCTCCCATTCTCATCAAGTGGGTTCTGCAAGTTTTCCAGCAATGTAAGGAGCAATATAGCATAAATTAAAAGAAAAGTAGACAAGGACATTGATACTAACATCTACTGGAAAATTTGTATCTTTATTATTTACTGATGTTTTGAATAATAAAATCAGTAAATGGAATTTGGATTTCACTTCAATATCTAGGCAGGTATTCATATAGGCAAAATGCAACATGTGAGCAGTTACACTGTCTTTCTACTACTTTGTTTAATACAAGTTTTATGTGTTTTTAAGAACCAGAGACATTAAGAAAATTAGTAGCTAATTAAAATTTCTTATAAAAACCCTAATCAAGTTAAGTTTATAAATGAACAATCAAAATTGGAACAATAACTGTATTTGTTATAACTTTAGTACAAATTTTGCATGTATATATTACTGTGAATCTACATTTGCTTCCTTCTTACTTCATCTAACAATCCAACCTCCAAAATTTTATTGTCACCATCCTACCTTATATTGATTTCCAATATGACTTGCAAAACTTTAGCCTATGATAATTAAAGCATAACTATATAGCCACTTGTACTTCCTTGAAATTTGTCCACATGACCAAAGAAACAATTGTATTTATTTTTGAGTTTTAGCCTATGCAGATAATTAAATTATTCAGATATATTAAGACTCAGATCAATTTTTAAATTGATGGCCCATTAATATATGGATATAAGGTCAGCTAGGAAAGCAAAATCAAAATACTTTCAAGCATTCTCTGAAGAAAACTTACAACATCTTGTATACCATATTTCCAGAAACAGTGGATATCCTATAATTAAGACTTATGGTGAGAAAATTTAGCTATTTAATCCAAGAAGTTCCTGCCCAGCTACCTCTTTATAATGGCCTTTGTTAATCTTCATTTAATTAATCTTACACACACAATCTGTGCTTTCAATTTTTATTCCTCACTAGATAGAATTACATTACCCCCAGGAAACAGCAATTTTTCAAGTTAAAAGCATACACAGAATGAGGACATAACTTACATCAAATATTCTCCTAGAGTTTAGAAACTCAAAAAAATCTAATAAAACTCAGTTGTTCCTTGTTCTTGGTCAGTCATGTATAGCTCCTGTAATCTACATAGTCTGCTGGTTATCTTGCTTATTATACCCTACTTTCCACGTCCTTGGTCCCTAGTTCATAAACTGGTGTTTGCATTTTGGCACAGCTTCACAGAGGAACTTAGGAGCTGTGGTTAAGTAACCTATGGGGTTTTTTTGCTCCTGGAAGCGTGTCATTTATCTTTCAGTTGATACACTAAATAGCCTGAAGTAAAAGACACCTCAGAATAGGATGAAAACCAGTCACCCTGCTAAGGGAATTGGCAGCAAGCACTGCAGATGGTCTGACACCTTTCTGACTGAACGAATCCTCTTTTATGCCTTCACCCTGGCACACCCATTCAGCCCAGTAGGGTGTGATTTGTGAAAATCAGGGGATTCTGTTATGACATGTAAAGAAATAAACCTGTGGATTTTCAAATAGGTTTCTATATGTTCTCATTATGAAAAACTATGATTGTAAGAACTGTACATGTCTACTCCAGCAGGCATACCATCAACTTCTCTCCTTCTCCTGGCAAAATAATGATTAAACATCTCATATATGAGCTCCAGAAATGTAGAGATCAAGAGTTTCCTTCCATTTCCAATTTCTTAGGCATGTTCTAAGCTTATTATAGTAAATGTGTGATATGACAATGATGGCATTCTCTCCTTTGGAAGAAGTCATCTAGTATTGAAATCTGAACTTGTTCCAGATTTCTAAGACTTCAGTGTAGCAATACTGAAAGCTGTGATAACTCTGCGTTATGTACTGGGATATAAAGGAAACGGGTGGCAAAAGCGGAGAGTCCAATTGCACAATGGAAACTTACATCTCCCCTGCCTATCACGATAGCTAGGGGAGTGGAAACTTGTACAGTGTAAGGAAGGACGGAGGGGAAAATTGTGCCAGTTGGATTATTAACCCAATTTCAAATGATGCTTTCTGGGTTTTTAATGAAGTTAAAAGTCCTTAAGAGTTTCTAGAAATGTCCACACATAATTTTATTCTTGTTAGATAATTAAAAACAGCTGCACAGTTAATATTTTTATTTAGACTGCTGTGTAATCTTGAGCCAAATGCATCATTTGTGTAGTTCCACTCACTTCACATAATTACACCAGGTCCGAAGCTGGTCTTTCATAATTGTTTCCTGACAAGCCTTTTAGAAGACTACACTATGAAGCAATATTTATAAGGATCACTGCAAGGGCAGATTCAAAATTACAGTATTGAGGTAAAAGCCGGAGGCCTCTGGTTGAGTAATCAAATCTCTTTGTTCCAAACATAATTGTTCGATTCTGATTCACTTTGTTCTATTTAAAGAATAATTGAAGACTGGCAATACTGAGAGCTTACTTCAATGAGCTGGTATCACACTTTCCACTTTGGAAACAGAGAATGATATTACAATTGATTTGCAATTTGTAGAGCTAGAAAAGTATTTTGTTGGATGTTTAGTTATATGTAATTTCACAACTCAAATCCTTGATCAGATTTTTCTTTTCATAAAAATTTGTTTTTGTATTACTTTACTCCTTCTCTGCATCTTTCAAGACAGACTGAAGAACCAGCCATCCCCTTCTCCCCCTACTGCTATGAAGGACCAAGTACAAGCAGTGAAGCATCTTAAAGGGTCCTATATATTTCTGGTGACCAATCCTATCATGCAATTAGTTAATCTTAAAAGACAGCAAAGAGGATGAAAGAAATAGGTCAGGCTATCCAAGCAATAAGAAAACCATCAGGAAATGGCGTTAGCCCATCTGTTTCCTTGCTCAGATGACTCCAATAATAAAAAAAATTTAAAATACCACAGGAGCAGAGTGTTAAATACAGTCTCTTGAGATCTCCCTCCATTGCATCAGAGCCCTAAGACCTGAACATCCATCCTTGTCTTCAACCCAGAGCAGAATATAGCCTGTTTTCTAAAAAGCAATTAATGATGTCCTTTCAAACCTCTAGCCACTGCCAGTGAACCATTATTAGCAGAGTGTTTTCCAGGGAACAAGCCAACCACAAATGATTATACTTACAGTAGTATCACATTTCTATGATGCAATAGACAATGAAAATAGAAGAAGTGATAAAAAATTAAGCAGCAGCATCTAGTCTGAGCCTTGTCTTTAGCAATCCAGTATAAAGGCACACATAACATGGCAGCTATCTTCTAATGAATTTGAAGGGCTCTGTAGAAGGAAGGGTTCTTGAAAAGGTTTTTGTAAAGTCATGTACTCAGTATAGCTGGTGAGTATACATAACTGTATTTTATTCATTTTCAAA
Organism: Grallaria varia; assembly: GCA_013396735.1. Classification (NCBI taxonomy): domain Eukaryota; kingdom Metazoa; phylum Chordata; class Aves; order Passeriformes; family Formicariidae; genus Grallaria; species Grallaria varia. Next base: position 86,569 of record VWZG01002013.1, read on the forward strand.
AATTCTGTTATCTGGCCCCAGGTTGTGGAGAGGTAGAAATCATCCTGGTTTTACGAAGACAGAGTAAAAATATTATAACAAAAACTTCTGATACTATAAAATCTAGGAACAGTATGGAGTTTTATTGCTTTGAACTGTGCTTCTTGTATACAATAAAGGATAATTCAACTGCATTTTAAGAAATAAATAGTGCTTGAAATCTGCATCGTAGACTACTTGTAATTTGAAACATACATCCATAGATTAAAATTTTAAACAGAGAACTCTTTTTAAAAAATAGTGCCTAGTGACACCAAGATAGTCTGATGTGCTGGAAAGTAACTTCAAGAACACTTCAGGAAGTATTTCACAAGATTCACAAAAATACACCAAAAAATCTGGGGAGAGAATTATCCCCCCCTGATACAACTCATCTCAAAACCCTGGAATACACTCTCATTCATTTCTAAAGGTGTGTGGTTTTGTAGGTATTGTAGATTCACATTAAGTCCTCACTTAGTCCTTAATATATACTCTTATGTGAAGTTAAAGACAATTCATTCTAGCCTTTGAAACAAAAACCCGTGCTTGCTTTGACTACTAGTGTCAATTAGAAGTTTTTGGTCTAAACAGAAATTGAAATGTTGAATTACAACTATTCTGCATAAAGAAATCAGCAATACAGGAGGTTGGTGGCATTGTATGCAAAACACCACAGTAACACAGCTGCTTCAACCTCAGCTTAGGCAGCCAAATGATCAATGGACACAAAAGCAAACCAAACTGAATCATAGAAAAGGAATAGATGATAAACAAAACCTTGTGTCACAGTACAAAATCTGTGGTATAAGAGCATCTTAGAAAATACAGCTCTGATCTCTACGTCATAAAGATGCACAAAAGAAGTGACCCTTATCAAAGATATGAAATGGCATCAGAACAAAAAACATCCAAGCACATTAGAGCTCTTCAGCTTGGAAAACAAAAAACTCTTACCACTTTGCCTATATTCTCTTACATTTATTCCTAGGAAACACTATGATGGGCACTGAACTACATGGATCTTATTTTCTTTTTTGTATAGTTTGTTTGTTCTTACAACACAGCTGATATAATTTTGTGCTAGTCCTGTCTCCCCAAGTAACCATGCTGCTTCTCAGGCATGTTCTGCATCTTACATTTGCTACTCTGCTGAGGCCTCTGCAGCTTAAGCTAGCAAGTTTAAAGACAGATCTTGCTGCACAGCTGATTCACATTGCAAGTGAACTGACACAGTGAAAATGAACCAGCTTTAGTGCTGAAAATTCCCAACTTAGTTTGAAGAATAAAGATATTTGACAATAATTTTCTTGTCAAGATTTCACACCATCAGTGTTACGGCATAGTGCAACCAAGACAACCCCCTGAAGCACTGCTGACCATTCAGTGATTTCTGAGGCAGTGCTTCTGAGCGGTTGGCCCTCTTTGATGTCCTGGAAAGCAGTTGTGGTTTAACACCAGTCAGCAACTGATTCCCATAGAGCTGCTCACTCACTCCTCCCCAGTGGGATAGGGGACAGAATTAGAAGGGTAAAAAGTGAGAAAACTTGTGGGTAAAGACGGTTCAATACATAAAACAAAAACCACCTGCGCAAGCAGAGGAAAAAAGGGAATTTATTCACCACTTTCCATGGGCAACTATTTGGCCATCCCCAGCAACCCAAAGCATAGCCCCATACTAGCCACTGTGAAGAAAATTAATTATATTCCTGCCAATACCATCAAAGCAGTTATAGTGGCCACACCAGGAGTCATGTGAAAATTGCCCATCTAGATACAATTCACTCGTGTGCACCAAGTGGCAGTACTGCCCAGTGCCATCCATTGAGATTTAAGGGTGCACACAATCACAGCATTTTCAAAATGTGTTTAGAATTCATCCTGTGCAAATTATGACAAAATCTCAATTAAATTAATTAATTAATTAGTTCTTTGTAGACTTTGGAGAATTGTCTCTGCAATAAACTGAAAGCAAAGACTATAAACCAGGTTGAGCAGTAACTCCAAAATTCCCAACACTTTTTCCTGATACCCACCCCCCTGTCACACAGATTGCAACAGTTTCAGAAAAGCTGTGGAAAGAATTAAATTGCTTGGGCGGGTTTTACATTCTATATGTAGAATTAAAAATCTCAGTTTCACTGGTTAGGCACTCAAAAACTGCTTTGATATTGCAAACACTCATCAGCTTTCAGCACAAGAAAAGGTTTAAAGGCACAGTAGCCATTTTAATGCTATCTCAAATATTCTTCTCTTATTCCAGAGGGCAAGAGTGGAGAAGAAAGCATTTGCTTTTTTCATTAGTAGACCATGCAGCTGTGACAGCCAGAGTGATGTGAGGGCCAGCAGTGCTTCTCAGCTGTATAATTGCAGACGCCCTGAGGAACATATACCTACTTTCCAGATGCTTTTTCTTTTTTTACAGGACTAGTCCTCATTATGCTTTATAACTAAATGAACCAAGTACACACTTGGTGATTTTACAAAAGGAAAGAACAAATAGTAATGAAATCAAGGAAGTCAGCAGGAAAAGTATAACAATATCAAAATATGACACAAACCTTCAGGCTACTGGCCAATTATCTAAGGTCTGATCCTGATGTTGCTGAGTTCGGTGCCTCTTCCTTCTGGGTAGACAAACACTCGCAGGTGGGTTGCCCTTGTTCAAAGTCATTAAGAATCAAGCTACTACTTTCAGAAAATATCCTGACTCTGGAAGGTCACTAATCTCAGCATTTCAAAGGATATGGGTTTCTCTATGGGAGAAAATAAGATTTTAGAAGTAGAATCTGTCCTACAAGCCTCATTTAGGACCAAGATTATGGCTGTAGGAGGGGACTACAAAGATGAAAAATTGATAGGGAGTATCTTGCACTAGTTTGAGAGAGGTTTCTCTGTGGAGGTTTCCCAAAGATACAGAGAGAGCAGGAAACATGAAGAAGGCTGTCATTCATGTACTTAGTACAAGTACAGGAGCACTGGCTATACAGTTTGTGGTATTCACCAGCCACTTAAAGACAAGGTGAAATGAGGGAAACTGGGTGGGGGACAAACCTCTTAGGGCCTCTGACATAACAAGACGATCCCCCTTAAATTTCACACGTGGATTGTGAGGTTTATGCCACAGAATTCTGACTCCTCTTTCCCATGGCCCCATCAACAAATCAGTCCTTTCTGTCTCCCTGTCTGTCATGGCACACACCATCCCCAGGTGGTCAGGCAGGTGGGCAGCTGTCTGCCGTGCCATATTCCAGAGAGTGAGGGAGAGCTGGATTGCAACACTGGTGCTGTGGGACATATCAGCCAATAGGGCACAGTTCCTTGTTACAGCCTGGCACTTCAGCCTCTCCCCTGCATGGATTTTACTTATCTTCAGTCACACACTGATATGCTATCACTTTAGGCAGATACTCAAATATCTGTAAATACTGTTACAGGTTTTCTCCTCCAGAGACTATTCCATATCTCCTGACGTTACTGTTCTGGTGCTCCCTGTGCAACTTGACATGCTGCAGACAGCAGCCATGAAAATTAGATAATTCTCACACACTCACAAAGAAATGATACTGCAGAACTGGTAAAAATGTTTGGATTGTTTTAACACGTAATTCAATGCAGCATCTAAGCTCCTCTGGGGTCCTGGCCATTGGGGGATGACACGACCACAAACAAAGGCTGGTAAAACATAAACTTTTTCTGTAAATCATCCAAGTCACAGGATGCAGCCCAGGGTTACAGCAAGCAATCACACAGGTCTCTCTGCACATGACCAGATGATTGGCCACTGCAATTTTCACCTTTTCCTATGTATGCATATATGTATAATCGGTCTTCTTGAATAGGAAGGCTGAAAAGCACTGATCTCTTGCTATATAGCACAGTCAAATTTAGTCATTTTGCAGTCTGACAGTACAACCACAAACCGAAAAAAGTTTATGTGGCCTGGTTTTTCATTTTGTTTATTTATTTCTTTCTCAGACAAAGAGATGGTGCACAATAAAAAAAGTGAACCAACACGAATTTATATTTCAGTGTTTAACTTTATCTAAACAAAAGCCCTGGCTGTCTTTCTAAACAGAGATCCTAAAATACATTTTAGTGCAAATTGTAAGCATCTTATCAATGTATATATGATATATCAGTAAAAATGTTAAAAATAAGTTTTTTCCTCTCTGTTTACTAGGATTTTTTCTTTTAATTAAAGATAGTATAATTAATTCATTATTCCCATTGGCTGCCAATACCTTGCATATATAGTGGTTTGATTCAGCGAAACATTTGTTTGAATAATTAAACACTTGTGAAAATAAAAGTAACCCAAAGAACACTCGAATTTGTACTAGGGGTTGTTGAACCTCATGAGGTTTCCATGGGCCCATTTCTCAAGCTTCTTCAGGTCCCTCTGGATGACAATCAGGCCCTCAGGTCTGTCAAAGATGACATTTTTGGAAATGTTTCATGTCACTGGATGACAATAGAGAAGAAGAAAGAGCTGAATTGAGCTGCAATAAGCAGTAAAATTTTTATGCAAGGTGCTCTAACATCGTCATGATGAGAAACAGAAACTATGGCATGTAATGAGAGATTTGCCCTCCATAAAATATTCATATGCTATCAGCAACTTTATAGATCCCATCTAGACTTCATAGTGGATGCTCAAAGAGCTTTGTGGAATGCAAACTAGTAAATGAAATCAGTTGTTTGGCTTTTTTTTTTTTTAAAGTGATAATATGTTGTTAAAGGAGATGCACAGTCTTCAAAGCTTCTGACAATGGAGAAGAAACATTTACCGTTATGCTTGCAATTACTTTTTTGAAAATGTGCTGATAAAATCTATTATGGTCTGTACTTGTCTGGAAAATATTCTAGGCTGATATCAAAGTAATCACTGCAATTATTAATGCTAAATACCATAGATATAGATGAATATCAACATTTTTCACTCTGTTTTTATGTGTGCAGAGGAGTAGAAAATCAATCAAAAATGGCAGTCAGTTTTTAATTACTCTAATAAGTAAATAAAGGCATTGTCTCAGCTCTCTGATACACTATTCATAAGTGCACAGTGCACTTCTTTTGAGAAAGATGATAAATCTGGTAGATCATTTACATTTGAGTAGTATTTCCCAAAGGATAAAGCTCTTGCCAGATAAGAGAAACCAAAATTTAGAACTTAAATGAAAAAGTAGCAGTAGTAGCAGAACAAACACAATTTTTTGAAACTACTTATTGCAAGTACCATGGTAATATGCCACTTAAGCTCTCCTCTAACAAGGAAAATGTAAAAGTCAGTGACAAGGACTAGAATGAAGCTATTTGGACTTAACTTCAAACTTTTTCATTTGAGGACCATATGTCTCATTGACCTCAATCTGACATGAGCATGAATAGGAGTGTCATGAATGGTTTTACATCACCGTATGGCCCCGTTCCTGCCTCAAGCCCTCACAGATGGATTCCCTACACAGACAACCTTAGATAAGCCACTGGCACTCTGTGCAGTCATCAGCATGTATAGAAATCATTGCAGAACCAGGATCTCCATGCTTAAAAACCCCATTAGATAGCTTGCATTGTTGGCAATATATGTCCTCTGCTCAAAAGCCATGGCTGAAAAGGTAGTATTACGAGCAAGAAAACGTTATGCAGGGACTTCTATGTTACCAGAGTTCAATGTCTGTCATGAAAATGTCTTTCAAAGAAAAAAGTAATCAAAGAATCATAGAATCATA
>VWZG01002017.1:0-78190 GCA_013396735.1 Grallaria varia
CCACATCTTCGCCGTGGCCGGGCGCGCCTACCACGCCATGCTGGGCCGCGGGGGCGGCGCGCCCCGCAACCAGTGCATCCTCATCAGGTGAGGGGGGCACGGGGGTCCCGGGCACGGGCAGAGGGGGGAGGCCGGGCGGCGACCCCCGCGCTCCCGCTGGGATGTCCCGCCCAAGGTTCGGGGGAAGCTCGTCCCCGGCGCTGTTGGCGAGTCAAAATCCATCTGCGCTGGCAGCGCATCCCTGGTCCCGACCGCTTTCCAGGGAGGAGGGCGTGCAGGTCTGGACAGAGGGGTGTTGCAAACAAAGCTGGATTTCGTGGAGCAGCTCGGCCAGCGATGCTGGTCACGATGGTAAATATGTCAAGTTCGCTTCTGGAGGGACCTGCCAGTGGACAGATTTGACCACCTCCAGGGAAAGTCATGGAGTGCCGTTCTGTGGCCATGCGTCTGCCAGGGTAAATGCTGTAGTAAGGGTTGTGCAGAACAGAAGGAACCTGTTTTCCTAAATTGGAACTTCCCACGTATAACCAAAGGGCAGGAGGAATTAACATTTGCATTTTTTTGCTCCAAGACCGTTGAGTATTGGGGTCGGGGAGAATCTTACTGTCTTGGGCACTAGATACTGTTCTGTGCGCTAGAAATGGAAACGAAAAGTGTTCTTTTAACCAGAGTGTGTACCAGTATAATGAACATTTCCCTCCATGATGTCACTATTGTTCTAAGACTTTGCAGGGCAGCAGGTAGCTTCAATTAGCAGAGGAAGCTGCAAACAGTGAATAGAAAGCCTCAAAGCGCAAACTGCCTCTTCTGGGTGTTGTAGAGAACAGTTTAAATGTCATCTCAATTAAAATGTTAATTGCCAACTTGTTTTATTTAATACTTTCTTCTTTACATGGCCCTTCTGATCATTTTGTCAGCACTTTCAGTCTGTGTAGGGTGGAAATGAATCACTGAATCACTGCTGAGTATTTTGATGGGACTGGGAGCTGACCTTGAGGGTCACTTGAGCCCCACTCATTTCTGTAGCCTACAGGCCATCAGTGCCTGTGCTCTATGTTAATTGCTCTCAGGAAATGGTGGCTGTGGAGTCAGCAGGTGCTTTGGGATATAGAAGACAAGAAAGAATAACCTGTAAGCATTTGCCAAGGTCATTGGTCCGATTGGTTTCTACCAGCAGTTTGTGGTCTGAGAAATGAGAGTCTGATGTACTCCTCTGCATCTTACAACCCTCTCAACTGGTCTGTGTGTTGCCATTACAGGAAGTTTATGGCTTTGCTCTCTCTGAGTGGTGACACTCATTAACAAGATTACCTGACCTGAGCAAAGTTGGGGCAGAGGGCAAGGAGGAGGTCACTTGCTAGACCACAGTTCATCAGAACAGCATAGGCTCTACTGTTCTTTGTAGTCTGTTTAGCATCTCCAACTTAGTCTGGGAGATCTGCCTGGCATGTTTCAGAGGCTGATGTTGGATGAAGCAGCTGCTCTCATGTGACAAGTTTTCATTGCTACCAAGTTGTTCTGAGCTACAAATTCTTCTGGCTTTTCTTGCCTTCCCGATGCCAAAGGACATTAGTCATAGCCTGGACATGCTGTAGTAAAGCCTTTGGGTCACCTGAAGATGACTTTGCTTTTCTTCACAGCCTGGAGCAGTTACACACTTGCAGCTGGCTAGTGCTTGCAGGACCTGGTGAAACTGTTGTGCTTCTTGGAGGGTCTAAGGACAAGCTTGAACCGTGGGAGTGCTGACTGATAGTTCCTTTGTGGTGGAAGGAAGTTACTGAAAACAAAAATGAGTCTGATGTACTGAGCAGAGGTGTTGTCTGGGTGGCATATTCTCAGATGGCAAAATGGTCTTATTTTTTTGTACTTATTTGGATAGTGCTGATCTGATCTGTACTTGAGACCACAGGTATGTGATTGAGGTATGTGCTGTAGTATTTGAGGTTTTAAGCCACCTATGACACATACTTGCTTCCAAGCACAGAGCCACTGGGAGCTACAAAGTAGTAAAGCCACGCCACATGCTCAAAGGTCAGCTGTGGAGACAGAGACCTGCCCTCAAGGATACCTCCGGTGTTTCCTGCAGTCTTTTTTTCTTTTTTTTTCCCATGCATATGCTGAAGTTCTCAGCTGGTGTGTTGTTGTCAGTCAGGGTCAAGTTGTCTCACAGTTCATACATTCCCCAGTTCGTACATTCCCCATCCCAGGAGAGGGGAAACTGTGCTTTCCAAGTGCTGGTTGTTTGACTTGGGGGCGGAGGTGCCATGGATGTGTGTCATCAGAGTGACGTGCTGTGCTGACGCTGTGGGGTTACAGGCAGTTCTCTGCTTGTCTAGCCGTGTTGTCGGCCGGCTGAGGCACAGGGACGTGTGAAGCACCCAAGGTTTGAGACTGCTGCACTTTCTCAAGATCAGTATTCAGTTGTGGATGTGATATGGATAGGGAAAATCCCTTTGGAGAAAGAGGAAGCTGTTGACTCCAGCATATTTGAGGAAGTTGATATAGCAGATGGCTTTTGAAGGAGATTGTTTTCCAGAGGTCAGATGCAGCTTTCTTAAGAAGCAAGACCAAATGGTCTGTCTGGTGTATCCTATCCAAGTGACAGCATGGGGTATATCTCTACTCCCTTGCAGATAGGGAAAAATTCCTCTGGGCAGGAGGGATCAGGACCTGGTGTGACACTATGCAAAGCTGTGATGTGTGAGTTTGTATTCACACTTGCAATTTTGATGAAAAAGCTCTGAAACTTTTGAAGAGCACTCTGCTCAGAGACACAGCAGCACTGTGGGCACTTAGACCATAAGGGACAGAACAACTATACTTAATGGCTGCTGAAATTTCTTTTGCTTTTTCTTGGCAGTGGAGAGAGTGGTGCAGGGAAAACAGAGAGTACGAAGCTATTGCTGCAACACATAATGAACCTTTGCAAAGGCAACTCGCAGCTGGAGCAGCAGATCCTTCAGGTAGGTCATTACACGATGGTGCTTGAACATGGAGAAGCACCACTGCTGCAAGACAACTTGTGTTAGGCTTAGGAAGCCTGTGGATGAATCACCGTTGGAAATCAGGGAATGACACATAAAACACAGGAGAAAACAGTGGATAAGAATGACGAAATAGCTGACAATGAATTGGAAGGATTGGTAGGTCAGTAATTCTGTTTGCTGGGAATGTTTCTTAAGTTATAGAAAACTATTGCAATAATTTATCATGTTCTCTGTTACAAGGGATTAGTGGCATTTTTCCAAATAATTTCCTGTTTGAGGTAGAGCAAGGACTTTCACTGGAAAAATGAAACGTTGATTTAATGGTACACAGGGATGGAGGATCCACACAGCCTTCAGTAACCTTTGTTTGCCTACTTATACTGTCAGGCCGATACCTACTAGTTGGCTAACTTCAATCTTTGCTATTTCGTGTACATTTGTTAATTCATTTTGAAATGTATTTGTCTCTTTGGTCTGAAGTATTTCCACTTGAATTTCTCCAGCAGTACAGGCAGACAGGGAATGGGGGTTGTAGTCTGTTTGTCACAAGTTATCTGTGTTGCTGTCTTCCTCCTCATGCTCTTCCAACGTGGAGTACCTCCCACAAATGACGGTCCTTCAGGAACAGACTGCTCCAGCATGGGTCCCCCACAGGGTCACAAGTTCTGCCAACAAACCTGCTCCACGATGGGCTCCTCCAGGCCACAGGTCCTGCCAGGAGCCTGCCTCAGCAGGGGCTTCCTGTGGGGTCACAGCCTCCTTCAGGCATCCACCTGCTCTAATGTGGAGTCATGCCTGTGTTGCAGGTGGATCTCTGCTCCCCTGTGAATCTCCGTGGGCTGCATGGGCACAGCTCCCTCACCATGCTCTGCACCTCAGGGTGTAGGGGAATCTCTGTTCCATTGTCTGGGGCACCTCCTCCCCCTCCTCCTTCACTGACCTTGGTGCCTGCAGAACTGTTCCTCTCACACATTCTCACTTCTGTCTTCCAGCTGCAGTTGTGCAGCAGTTTTCATTTCAGAGGCACTGCCACTGTCGCTGATGAGCTTAGCCTTGGCCAATGGCAGGTCTGCCTTGGAGCCAGCTGGCATTGTCTCTCTTGGATGTGGGCAAAATGTCTCGGCATCTTCTCACAGAAGCCAGCCTTTGGCCCCTCCTGCTGCCAAAATATTGACATGTAAACCCAATGCCTCATGCCATGCTTTGGGCTCTGGAATGACATATTAATTTCAGTGTGGCATCATCCATGGTGGGTCCAGAATGAATGCCTGTGCTGTGCTGTGGACATGTGACATTGATACACTTGCTGTCTCTGCTTAGAGCTGGCTTGGGTCACATTGCCAGGCTGCTTCTGACCTCAGCGGGTTCCGGAAGCAGGATGGCTGTGTTTGCTGGCCTTGGAGCCAGCCTGCAATTCCTCCACTGGGAATAACACTCACTTCAGCCCAGATGAGCTGCCCTTGGAAGCCTAGAGGTGACAGTGAAGAAATAATAAACATCTTGCTTGGTTCCTAAATTAGCCCTTTGGAATTACAATGTCATACCTTAAAGCGGTGTTCAACAGGCTGCCCAGCATGTACCCTGAGGCATCATTCTTGCACTTGGTAGGCATTCTTTGTTCAAATACAGAAAAATTGTCATTCCACCTTCTTTGCATGCAGTTTAGCAAGCTGGTCTGATTGTTCTCTTATTTTCTTTAAAATTCATTGTCCTTGTATCTACAAGGCTGTCACGCTTAGATTGAGTGCCACATTTACTTGTTTATTGCTGTAGTATAGCAGTCAAATTAACTAGTGATACCTTGTCAGATACTGTGTGGGAATCTGTTATACCAACTTTATCTTTCAACAAATGACTCAGTGATCTTACTGAGATGCAATCAGTTTGATTGTAGTTATTTTTGTAAATCTCATTCTGCTTAGTCTATGTTATATTTGCCCATTTGAATTCCTTTATCCAGGCTGTGATAAAATAGGTGCTCTTCTGTATTCACAGAGTGGTTTCTTTTCCAGCTGAATGCTGGATAGCAAATGCTAAAGTTAAGCTTTTCCAAGTAAGTTAGATTGGACTGCTTAGTTTGAAGAATGTTTGTTCTGCCTCCTCACTTGTTTTAGGTGAATCCGTTGCTTGAAGCTTTTGGCAATGCCCAGACTGTGATGAATGACAACAGCAGCCGCTTTGGAAAATACATACAGCTGCGTTTCCAGAAAAACACGGGTAAAGTGAAGGGCAATTACTAGCTTGGGGAGTGGTTAGGAACTGGAGGGAGTGGACTGAGTAGCCAAAACTTGTGGAGGGTGAAATTTTGCCACCTGACTCCCTGTGGGAAAGGTGTGCAATTAAGCAAAATCTTACAGTAACTACTGTTAGATAGGGCCTGGGTAGGGTAAGGCCTGCCTTTGGACAGAGTGGGAGTACAGTAGGGATATGGGGGTGACAGAGCAGGCTAAGGATCTGTAATGCTCTGTGGTGCCAGAAGCCTTTGTTGTTGCTAGAGGTGGTGAGCAGAAATCTCTAAGATCACAGGAACATGGAGAAGTCTGTTTCCAGTGTGCTGGGCAGCCTAGAGGGTCTTGCACACAAGAAAATTAATATAGGCAATGCTGTGTTCCTATCTCCAAAGAAGAGATGTGGTGTCCCCCCATTCACCACCCTCTCACCTTTCTGTGTGCAGTGCGAGGTGCAAAGCTCAGTGAGTACCTATTAGAAAAGTCACGTGTCGTACAGCAAGATACTGGGGAGAGGAATTTCCACATCTTCTACTACATGTTTGCTGGTCTGTCTTCGGAGGAGAAGGAGATATATGGGTTATTAGACCCTTCACTCTACAGGTACTTCAAAGGCAGACCCCAGTTTAGTCTTCATGATGGGTGGTGAAGGGGAAAATAGTCTCATGGAGACTCTGCCTCTGCCCTGGGGCTTTATCTGTTCATGAATGGAAGCTGGAGTGGGATCTGAATGGAGTTACATGAAGAAATCTTATGGGCCATCATGGAAGCTGGGAGATCTGGGGCCTCTGCTGTATTACCTTGGAAAAGTTTCTTTCCCCTTTGTGTCTCCACTGCTGCTGATCTGCTGTATTCCCTCGGGGTAGGACTGACTTACTATGCTGATTGTGTGACAGTTTTATATGGGATATGCACTTTCTCAGGTACATAAGTGGACGATTTGGTACACAGGATGTAGCTCAGCACTGGAAGCACAAATACCAAGAGGTGTGCAATGCCCTTGACATGGTGGGCTTCCAAGAGCAGGTCAGTTCTGGAGCTGTTTTAATTTCCATCTGTGCTTCCTTCAGGCATATGTTTTCTTTCCAGCTGCTCTCGTGAAGTCCAGTCCTCTTTCTTTCCTCTAGATTTGCTATGTTACTTCCAGACCTGAATCTGCCAGTCCTTGTGTAGAGCCTTTTCCCAAAGGGTATCTGTGCCTCTTCCCTTACCCTCTCCAACTTCTGGGGCCTCCATGCTGTAAATGCTACATGCTGGTAGGTTTTCGGTCACCCTTCTTTTGTGTTTTAGGAGCAAGTGGACATGCGGGCTATCCTGGCTGGTGTGTTGTCTCTGGGCAATGTGACCTTTGAGCCTGAGGAGAGCAATGGGCCTGTAAAAGTCAGTAAAGCCTCCAAGGGATGGCTGAAGGCTGCAGCGGTGAGTCACAAGAAGAGTTGACAGAAACCTTATGGATATGATGCTTCTTCCCACTGGCAGTGTGACTACAGGAGCTGCTCCCGCCAGAGGTGGCAAAGTGTATTTCTTCCTCAGACTGCGAAGGCTTCTAGGGAACAAGGAATATTTTTTTCCCAGGACTGCAGAGTATGACCCCATGATTGCATTGGTGTTCACTGCTATTCTTTCCCAAAGGGATGCTTCCCAGCTTGTATTTCTTGTGTGTCTAAAACTGGAATCTTACAAAGTCAACATGTGCCTTTTTGACTTCATACACTACAAGCTTTTTAAAACTAAATACTGTGTTACTAAGTGATGATGCCTTGGAGAAATTCAAATGCTTGAGTTCTGTGTTTTCACTGGATCTTGTCCCAGGATACTGCGTTACCAACTGAAAAATGATAGCAGTTTTTCTGGAATTAAACTTTCTACTGCTGCACTTGAAATTATCACAGATTAAGAAGTATGTATTTCCCAGGACAATCCCATTCTTATTATGTGGGATGGATAGGTTATCCTGCTTTGTTCACAGCACAGAACAGAAAAATGTAACATATTTCTCTTTCTATGTATTTTTATTTTGACCTGTTTGAGATCCCAACACTCTTGGTCTTTGGTTTCCCTCCCACCTCTTTGCCTGTTTCCCTCCTACACCATACCTGAAACAACCACCTGTGTCTTTTCAGCAGCCAACTTCTTTTTGTCTTGCTTCTGAAAGTCAGCTCCTTGCTTTTTGCCGACAGGAGGGGAATTCCTGTTAAATCACTGAGGGATTCAGTGTGTCTGAGTTCCCTTTGTTTCCTGCCTCTTGTGGGTTTGTGTAACTGCATTGGAGCTCAGATGCTTCAGCACCTGCACAGTCACCTGCATGTGGTGCTGTTCAGTAAGTCATTAAACCCCTCAGCAGGGACTGGTGTGGCTCCCAAAGAAGGTGGAAGGTGGCGGCACTGGGAGAGCAAAACAGAGTGTGTTTCAGAGGGAGTGAGGGTGAGCTTGGTCACTGCCAGGGTGATGCAGATCTCAAAGCACACATCTGACCCCGGTGCTGTGAAGTGCCAAAAGTAACACTTACCTTACAGTGGGGTTCAAAGGCTTGAACTGGAATCACAACCCCATCACACACACAGACAGATACAGTCCCCACAAGCACAGTCAGGGTTTACGGTTGACTCCTATTTCCTCTTTCCCAGGGCCAGTTTGGAGTCCAGGAAGATGAACTGTTAAAATGCCTTATTTGTACGATGTCAGTGACCCGAGGCGAGCAGATCCAGCGATTTCACACCCAGCAGCAGGCAGAAGGTAGGAAACATAATGAATTGCATATGTGTTGGCTAGAAATGCTGACCCATACTTGATGGAAGGGTATCCCCACACATCTGCAACTTGTTGGGAACAAAGATGTCCTTCTGTGCCCCTTTATTCCACCCGCACAGAGGCAAGTATGTCAATGTTTATATGTTTAGTCTCTTGCTCACATGTAAGAGCATGAATGCTGCCTTTGTTTGATCTCCAGGAGGCGGCAGAGATTAAATGAGAAACGAAGGAATGAGCTTTGCTTTCTCCCTCAGTCCAGACTAGAGGGGAACTCTAGGTATTTGTACAAAAGAGGGAAAGGCTCCTGTTGCAGGGTGCTGGCAGTGTGCAGAGCTCTAGACAGTAGATGGACAAACAGCCATGAGAATCAATGAGATATCACAGTATCAGGAACAGAGTGAGAGGAAAACAGAGTATGGTAAAGTAAGCCAGCACAAGGTGTTTTTCTCCCCTTCAATAAAACAAGAAAATAATCCAAGATAATCCACATCAAAAGGTTCAGATAAAATATTTTTTAAATTAATTAAAAATACATAAAATCCCAGTACTTCTAGATTATTGCTTAAAATAGATTAAAAAAAATGAAAATGGGAAATTAGCTAGTTCTGTTTTCCAAATTTTCTCTAGACAATAAGATATATGTCTCCATCATGCAGTAGCTCATGTTGATTTGGTCTCCTCCTTAGAATGTTAGCAAGTTTTCTGTCATTTGTATCCTTCTATTGCCCACAGCATTTAAACACTTGGCAGCTGGGCTAGAAGGAAGAGAACCATTGAATTTGCTAAGTTGTAATTTTGAGCTTCTCCCATGGTTTAGCAGTGAGGGGATTCATCCTCAGTAGATCTTCAGAAGGGAAAAGCAAATATCCACATATTCTAAAAAATGGCGTGACTCTTTTTGGAAAGGAAATTTTTCATTTTAGATTATTTCACAAATGCCCTAATATGCCACATCTGACCTTGTAGAAAGATTGTGAAGATCTTGAAATTAAAGAGCTCTTTTTATGCTTACAGAGGGGCAGGGACAATCAGACAGATATCAAGTGGTTATCTAATCATTAAAATAGCTTCATAAACTGCTAGGCATTGTTGCTGGAGGTGAATGTATTGAGCCACTTTGTGTGCTGTGCTTCCTGCTCTCCTGTGAGCCTTTCAGCGAGCTGCTGTTGCTCTCTCTGTGCAGATGCCCGGGACTCCATTGCTAAGATGGTATATGGCCGAGTGTTTGGCTGGATTGTTTCCAAGATCAATGAGCTGCTGGCTGAGAACGTGGATCCTGAGGTGGAGCTGAGGGAGATAGGTGAGTTCTGCCTGCCTTGCTCCTGTTTTGCTCTCAAATGTGCATCCCTCAGCCACAGTGAAGGACAGGCACAGCATGAGGTTTCACAGAGATTGTGTGCAGGGACCCATTATCAAAGCCATGATCGTGGAGAGATGTGTGTCAGCAGCATGAAGTCTGAACAGTCAGCTGATCTGAAACAACTGTGAGGCTGTATTTCTGGGGCACTCTGGCTTAGCAGAGGAACTGAGGGTTGGAGTGAGCCTCCTAATTAACTCTCCAGGGCGAGTTATGGAAGAGGTGTCACTGCTGTCCCTCTTGGCTGGGATTTCCCTGTGCCACAAGAGCTGGGTGATGGGAGATTTAATTATGTGTTGGCATACACAGCAATCTGCAGGGATGGTCTGCAAGGCTCAGTTATGTGTTCTTCCCTCTTTTAGGCATCTTGGACATTTTTGGGTTTGAAAATTTTGCAGTGAACCGTTTTGAACAGCTTTGCATAAACTTGGCCAATGAGCAGCTGCAGCACTTCTTCAACCATGTAAGTCTGCTGGGAGTGATCTCACCTTGTGTGGCAGAGAAGGCAGAGCACTGCTGTATCTAGCACGTGAAGGAGAGTTTGGGGAAAAACAGATCTACTGCATGGCAGGATGGAAATAGTGATTAGTGAAGCAGGATCGAGACCAGCAACCTTCTCTGCTGTCATAGGGGAGCACTAGGACAGGGAAGGAAGAAGTAAAAGGATCAAGCAGTGACCAGAGTTGTCAGAGCAGCGACTCTGAGAAGTGTTCCTGCTTTATGCAGCAGCACCAGTGAGTGACAAGCCTACAGAGAGGCTTACAGAAGTTTCGTCTTGGACCTCTAATGGCATGAGTGAGAGCACCATGCCTCTTTGCTCTGTTCAGGGCAGGAAGGAAGATGTTCAGTGTTGTCTAGCCAAGTCTGATGGGTCTTTTTCTTTATTTCAGCACATTTTCCAGCTGGAGCAGGCTGCCTATAAGGAAGAAGGGCTGCCATGGGAGACTATCACATTCAACAATAATGAACCTATTCTGGTAAGTGAGGGGACGGACAGAATATAATTGGTCTGTCCAGCCAAGAGAGAAGTCTTGCACTTTCTGTCATGAGGAGGAGGTGCACCTGGGGAAGGCCTCTTCAGAGGCTGGTGAGGGTGAGAATGTATGCCCTGTACTGCTTTAGGTATGTGTCATGTGTCTCCTTTCCTGCAGAATCTGCTCCTGGCCAAGCCACTTGGGCTACTGTCTCTTCTGGATGAGCAGAGTGCATTCCCCCAGGTATGCATGAGACAGGAGGCAGAGAACATACTGTGGGGGGATGTAGCAATGAGTATCTGGGCTGCAGAGAGAGTTCTTAGGTTTGAGTGCACTTTAAAGAGCAGGATGAACAGAGGTGTCCCTGTGTGTGACTGATGAGACAGGACATCCAGATCAGGGACAGTCTAATGGTATTGATATTCCTGTGAGGAATCAGAGAGAAAGCAGAGTTGCAGAGCCAAGGACACTTCCAAGACTTTGTTTTGCTTCCATGTGGCCTGATCAGGTCTCTGTTGCAGTCTGAGCATTTGATTATGAAATCTGCTTTCTTGCAGGCAACTGATAAGACATTCGTGGATAAACTAAACAGCAGCTTCAAAGGGCATTTACACTTCCAGCCAGCCCGAGGTCGTGTTTTGGGTTTCAGCATCATTCACTATGCTGGGAAAGTATGTACTGTTTACGGGAAGAATGCTGTTGTAGGGGATGTGTATGTTGGAGGGGGAGAAAACGTTGCCTGACAAGAAAGGCTTTGCTATTAAGGGGTGTATGGTCTAACAATGATAATAACAGAAGTCATGTGTTCCCATGGCTGGCCTCCTAGGATTGCCTGGGATTTCTGTAAAAGGTACAGAAGAGAGGACCCCTGTGGGAAAGTGGGGCTACTGCTGGGAAGTGTAAGGTGTTAGAAATCATCATTCTATTAGAGCTCTAGTCCTAAACCAGTACCTTATAAAATAAAAGTCCTGCATCCACTGTGCATCACTAAAGGGCAAGATAAAGACTTTACCTACTGGTTTCCACAGCATAGCAGTGACTATTTCGTTGCAAACACTTAGGAACACTGTGCAAACAGCCAGGTAATTAATGTTTTGAAAGTGGAGGCAGTTTTTTATACATTAAATGGTATCTAAGCAGCTTGAGATTTACTATTGAGTATTGTGTTCAGTTCTGGGCCCTTCAGTTCAGGAAAGATATTGAGGTGCTGGAGCGGGTCCAGAGAGGAGCAGCAAGGCTGGTGAAGGGTCTGGAACACAAGTCCTATGGGGAGAGGCTGAGGGAGCTGAGGTTGTTCAGTCTGAAGAAGAGGAGGCTTAGAGGTGACCTCATCACTCTCTAGAACTACCTGAAGGGAGGTTATAGCCAGGTGGGGGTTGGTCTCTTCTCCCAGGCAGTCAGCAATAGGACAAGGGGGCACGGGCTTAAGCTCTGCCAGGGGAAATTTAAGTTGGATATTAGAAAAAAATTCTTTACAGAGAGAGTAATCAGGCATTGGAAAGGCCTGCTCAGAGAGGTGGTAGATTCACCATCCCTGGAGGTTTTTAAACTGAGATTGGACGTGGCACTGAGTGCCATGATCAAGTAAACTGACTGGAGTTGGACCAAGGGTTGGACTTGATGATCTCTGAGGTCTTTTCCAGCCCAATCAATTCTATGATTCTATGATTCTATTATTGCATGTAACTTTACTGCCACCAATTTTGAAAGCTTTGGTCCAAGTAAGTTGAATTGATGGGAGATAATTTTTGGAACAGGAACAGATATGGCAGTTCAGGTAACTGCAATATGCAGTTTAGTAATCTAATCTCAACACTGTTGACTAAGTTATTATTTGTGACATTCATTATCACAAAAATTAACATTTAACATGGAAAGGAAAGTGGCAGGCTAGAGATGAGAAAGGAAGGGAACAATGGAAACAAGGGGATACACGACAACAGGATGGAAGCCCATTCACATGGAAAAGGGGGAGAGTGAAGCAAAACCAAAAGTAAATGAAAATTTATGATCAAGAAAAGGAAAAAAAAGAAAAATTGGATGTTTCAGTGTTATGCTGCACTCGTGTGGTTCTGATGCCTCTGCCGTCTTGCAGGGATCTGTCCATCAGGATTGGCATCTGAATGGAGTGCATATGTGTTTACAGAATTTGTGTGCAAGCCAGAGTACATTCAATTGAACACTTGCTCCTGGCAAGCTGTGGAGATGGCTTTCACAGATGTCCTAAGTGACTTGCTGCCCTTTCCCCAGGTAGAATATGCTGCCAGTGGCTTTCTGGAGAAGAACAGAGACACCTTGCCAGCCAACGTCCGTGGGCTCTTCATCAGCAGCGTCACTCCCTTGCTCAGTGTGCTGTTCACAGGCAAGTCCCTCTGCACATCCACCATGAACCAAGGCCCACCTTGGCAAGAGTTAAGTGTAGGGATGAGACTCAGGTGCTAAGAGTGTGTTTCACAGCTGGCAGCCCTAGGGAGACTCTGAGAATGCTGCAGCTTGGAGTGGGACTGCTGGCATATACTGACTGAGCTATCAGAGTTTTTCAATCTCCTTGCATGGAAAGCAGGGCAGGTTGTGTCCTTTTCCAGAGAATTTGCCACTGTTGTCTTCCCACCTTCTCCAGGGCTGGTGCAGTACTATTGCTACTGGGCTTTTCCATATGCTCTGTTCTTGTCTAGAAATGAAGCTGGTCAAGGTCAGAGCTTCTACCTGTTCACACTGAAAATGGAGTGATGTAAAACCACAGGCAATGAGCATAGAGATTATTCCTTTCAAACACATTTTCTTTTTCAGGTACAACTTGTTGAAAACTCTGAGGTCGTGCGTTATTTTTCTCCTAGCACTACACTCTCTTTTTCCAGTTATCAATAAGCCCTCAGAATTTCCAAGGCTTCTATGAAAGTAAAAATTAAAAGAAAGGTCAGATGGATGCTTCTTTGGCAGTTAACTGGCTAAACACAGTTCTTGTGGTACAGAAATGTTACAGTCTTTTGTCCCATTCAGTCCATGCCAATTCATGGGATTGACAAGAAACTGATGAATTTCATTTCTATTCTCCACTGTGTTTTTCAGCTCTTCTGCTCAGGACTGTCTTTCTTCTTTCGCACTGTTACTGAAGCTACTTAGCCTAATTCCAACTCTTTCAAAGTTCATAAACATCAGAAATAACCTGTTCTCATGTTGGTTGTCCAGTCCTGGCCAATAGCAGTAGTTCTAGTTGGCTCTGCTCAGCAAAGGGATTGGCTCCAGAGGGCCCTTCCAGCCTCAATCATTCTGTGATTTTATGATTCACATGAAAAACCATTGCATCAAGGGTGTGCGAGACTTATTAGATCCTTCAGTAAATTCAATTTCCCTGAATTTTTCATTTGACTGTAAATAACAAGACTGCTGTAAGTAAGCCTCCCATTTGCTATCTGTACTGTTTTTCTGCGTTGTTAGATGGGTGTTGATATTTCCTTTGAAAGTCATTTAGGTTTGTTTAATAACCTGACTGCCTTGTCTTCTCAGTGGCAGAAAATAATATTGTCTGCATTGTAGGCTTTGTACATTTGCATTTTCTTCTTCCTTTTTCTTGCTCTTTCCTTGTATTTTCACGTGGTGAAACCTAATGCCCAGTCTGTGATTCAGTATTTGTAAGGAGGCTTGTGTGTGTAGGGAGGTTTGGATGTTTAGACATGATTGATTGCAAGCCAAGGTACAAAATTAACTACTGTCTCTGTTCTTCCAGCCACTCTCTCCAGGACGGGGACACTGATGCCTCTTATGAAAGCCAAGGTATTGCACTTCAGGTCTGTGTGACAACTGATGAATGATGGCATAGTTATCCGAGTCACTGGCTGGATAAGAGCAGTCAGAAATGGATTTAAAATAAGAGCAGACCACAATCAGTTTGCAACAATTTCTCCTTTGCTTTTTGCTTTGCTTTCTGCTTACCTCTGCTGTTCATATGTTTAACTTGTCTTCCCTCCCCTGAAATCCAGTCTCTCTCCTTTTTGCATCTTCCTTCCAGCAGAGCTCTTCATCTGTCAATCGAGCACTTTTTCCAAGGAGTATTTTGTTTTGGTCTGATTTCAGGTCATACCAGGAGCGGAGGACAAGTTCAACAGCACACGGAAACAATCTGCTGGAGCTCAGTTCCGGGTACAGTATTGCTGCCCTGCAGTGCCTCGTGAGATGAGTGCAGTGATGTTTTCATTGGAGCTTCCAGGCTGCTAAACATTGTTAAAACATCTATTATGCAAACAGGGGTTTTCCTGGGTGCTGAGCATGGGCTGATCATGGTGGGACTGATCAGGTTGTTGTCAGAGCCCAGGAAGTTTCTATGGTGTGAGAAAACAGTTCCTGCTACAGGATATTGCATGTCAGGCTTTGGCAGTGCTTTGGTTTGATGCACTGTTGATCTTCCTGTACCCTTGGCAGCATTCCCTGATGGTGCTCATGGAGAAGATGTATTCTGCCAACCCACACTTTGTGCGCTGCATAAAGCCCAACAGCCAGAAGGAGCCAGGTGTGGTGGACAACCAGGTGGTGCTGCTGCAGGTGAGGAGGAGCAGTGTCCTTTAGAGGTACTTCTGCCACACCTCTGTGGGAGCACCAAAAGGCTGTGGAAGGTGACTCCTCTGAGTCTCCCCTTCCGAGAGGCAGAGTGGCCACACTTTATATACATGTAACTGTTCTAAGGACTTCATTGTTTTTTTTGACACGGACTGCTAGGTCCAGATTTTTCAGTCTTAGTTCTCTCCCATTTCTTTTTCATGAATGCAGTGAGATCTGCCTATTGTGCACTAGGATTCATCTTTGCATCTCCTCCTGGACGGGGACTGGTACAGACAGTACTCCAGAAAAAGTGCTTTGCAGAGGAGGCTGTTATTACCCATCAGCCAGAGCAACTCTGAATAGGAGCCAAGATAGGATTGCTTTGATAGGAGCTGAAATGCACTGATATGACTGTATTTGGATATTTTGTCAGGCCTAAGGTCTACATGCTTTAAAGAATACTGAAAATTACTAGAAGAGTTCAGAAAGCTCAGTGGCCTGTTTAATGTATATAAGAAAGGATAGGATTAAGAGGAAATTCATCCATGCCTCAGAGTACTTCTGTGTCCAGATTTGGAAATAAAAAGTTATCCTCTAAGGGACAGAGGCAGGCAAAGCAGTACCCATGGCTGGAAAGTGAAGTTATTGCATTGGTTTTTATGGTTTCCAACTGTTAACTCAGAGTGGTTAATCATCAAAGTTACAGGATGTGGTAAATTCAGCCTTCAACCAAGGAAACATCTTCAGAAAAAAAACTTTTTCATTTAGAACTGGAGTTTCAGTTTAGGGCTGAGTGAAGTAATTTCTGGCTGCAAAGGAACAAACTGATGTCCTAATGGCCTGTTTATCTTTGTTTCTCTGATCCTCTTTGTGGTGCTGCCTTAGCTCCGGTACAATGGACTGCTGGAGACAATCCGTATCCGAAGAGATGGTTTCTCCTGGAGACCTTCCTTTGAGGAATTTGCAGAGAGGTCTGTTAAAACATCTGAATGGTCCTTCTTAGATATCGTTAGGCAAGCAACCTTGAAGAGCCAGATGTGGGGAAGGAGTAAAACAGCCTCTTTAAAGTTCATCTGGTCTGCAATCATGGGGTTGTTTGCTGTGGGAGGCTGAGTGAGAAAGACAGTGATTTATTGTTGTTTGCTCTCAGGATGACATGGATCAGCTCAGCACGTCAAGGATGTGGCTCTTACATGTCTGTGTGGTTTTATTTTCCACAGATATGGAATTCTTTTAGTTAAGCCTGGTGTTTCCCTCACAAAAGAAAGGTAGGAAAACTTGCTTTTTTGTGTGTGGTCTGGTTTGTTCTTCAGAAGCTCTTACTCTCAGAGTAGCATGGCAAACCAAGTAAAAGGGACAAAAAGAGGATGGGGTTTCTTTGGTGGTGGGGAGCAAAGATCCCAGGCAAGGACATTTAGAGTTTAAAAAGCATTTGGTTACAATGGTGAATGAAATTTTTCTTGAATTGTTATGTAGCAATTGGATTTAATTACCATAAAACCTTGCTATTCTGTGGAATGAAAACTGGCCAAGATACTCAATTTAGGGAGAGACAGTACTGGTCCAGGGTGTCCACTGAACTCAGCATGGCAGGGCCTCTCCAGGGTTTTTCTGGATGGCTTCATGGGAGAAAAAAAATTAAGACAAAGCTGAACAAGCAGCCATCACTGAATGTCCCCCTGGCTAGGGAGGATGCTTCTACTTCAGGTATTTAGTATGTGTACAGGGAAAATATACCCTCACCACTTTCAGAACCTGACTGGTCCTTATCCATGTAAATGTCCTTCCAGCTCTGCAGAGGGACAGTCTTACCCTGTCAGCTTTTTCTTTCCTACATGTAGGGTGGCAGTTCCCCACCTCCTCCACTTTCCTAGTCCCTTCTTCCTGCCGGTGTCAATTGTGATTGATAGTGAGACTGAATCGTGTAAGGCAGCCAGCTGAGAGGGGTTTTTTTCAGTCATTTAAGGAAAGGATTTGAGTGATCTCCTGGAACAGTTCTCTCCTGGCAGTAGCTCCTCCAGCCTTCACAGTGCTTACTTGAACTTCCTGACAGAATTGCAAACCCAAGTGAGGTCACAAGAGAATCTCTACTTGGGAGAGAGATGATTTTGAACAGGCAACGTGGTGTGTTTTCAGACAGAAAAATCATAGGATGCATTTGAGAAAAAAATTCCTGTGGATATGGACTGTGGCACTGTGGAAGCTGGCTGAGATGGAAGGAAAAACACTTCTGCTCTGCTGTGTGAGATATTAGTAAAAAGTGTCACTATGATTTCACAGCCTGGATTTTCAGGCAGAGGGAGGAAGCTGCCTGTCTGTTGCAACCAGAGTCGTGGTTTTGGTTCCAAGTGTCAGGGAGTCTTTCTGAGTGACCCACATTTTATCACTAAGTCTGCAAAATGAAACTGGAATTGGAAAGCAGACTTTCTCCCGGAAGTCTTGCTGTGCCAACCTTGCAACTTTTGTCCTTCAAAGGGCTTGGAAATGAAATGAGGAAGAACAGTTCTAAGATTAAAATAGGCTCTGCAGAATTGCCTCCCAGGGAGCTGAAGGAAATCTGCCTCTGGGAACCCCTTTGCTGATGTTCCCAAATGTGATACTCTCTGTACCTCAAGGGAGACAGACTGACAGACAGCTACTGACTGTTGAAAATTGCTGAGGCATTTTCTTCCCCCTTATGCTCCTAAAAACACTGGCTGAGTGGTGTTCGCTTTGGGGAAAAATTACTTATTTTACTATTTTTCTGTCTTTCAGCTGCTTGGAGATACTGCAAAGTACAGAGCTGAAGGGCTGGATATGTGGGTAGGTGTGGATCACTGTTCTTGGGAATGGGCAACCTAAACTGCAGAGACCTCATGCATGTAGTCTGTTACCTGGTACCCTTCAGGGAGAACTTTATGGCTGTAGGAAAGGCCTGTCCAAAGGATGATGGATGCAAGTTTACATAAACTGTGTTTCTCACTGCATCTTTCTCTTCCCAACTTCACAGAAAGTCACGACTTTTCTTTAAATATTGGCATCAGGAACAGCTGGCAAAGTGTGTGGTGCAAATGGAAAGAGCAGCAGTTGTCATACAGAAAGGTGAGCACTGGAACAGGAGAGTCCCTCAATGCTGATCTCAGACCAAGGGAAGGAAAACTTTTTCTGCAGTCCCTGCTCCACCTTTGCACCTTTGCAGATGACAAAAGGGTAGGGCAGGCACCATCTCCCTGTCAAGGTCCTGTGAAATGAAAGTGCTCAGTGCTCCTCCTCAGTCAGGGAGAGCCTCATACTTGAGTGTGGGCCTTGGAAAGGGAATGCATGTGCACAGGAGAGCTGAGCTGAGCAGGGCAGGCATGTGATTTGGCTTTATCCTGAGATCTGGCTGACTGTCCTCTGGAGCAAGGGCTTGTTTGTGAGTTATGTTGAACTGAGCAGAGGGAAATGACTAAAACAGATCTCATTCCTGCTTTCAAAGACAGGCAGAAGGGGATGAAGTTTTGGTCTGGTTTGTTTTTTTACTTTACTTTCCATGCAGCATCTGCTCTGGCAGCCTGTTTCTCCAGTGTGGCTGTGGGCAGTTTGGTACTTCCCTCTGCATGGGTTTCATGAGGACTGTGCATCCAGGAGGGGGATGAGGCTGTCGCCCTGCCTAATCCCTCTCTGTTTTACTTCTGTTCTGTATGGATTGTTGCACTACTGAAGCATCTGAGCAGCTTCCAGCTGTGCACCATACAGTGTGACAAACATCAGACTGTCACATGCTGTGCATTGTTCTCAGCCATAGGAAGATGTGTGGGTACTGGGAAATGAGAGAGTGCAGCTTTCAGATGGTGTGCTTTAATACCTGGCAGAGTAGGTGGGATCATGCAGTGTCTATAATACTCCTGATGAACCCTGTGATGGCTGCTTATGGTAAAGGTTTTCCTTTACCTTAGTGTCAGGCAGCTGACATCAAGGAAATCCTTCATGGTGTCTGAAGGGTACCAGGGAGATAGAAGGTTAACAGGCCCTTCTGTGAAACTCTGTTTTTCAGGTGTTCAGTGCCTTGGCATTAGAGATGAGAGCTTAGCTCAGTAACTTGATTTCTGTAAATCTTTGATCTGGCAACTTAGTAGAAGACAGTTCTCACATGGTTTTGACCGCCTGCATACAGTAGAATTTCCACTCTCTTTATTAACATGACTCAAGTGTCAAAGGCTTTGCACTGGATTAAAGAATATCACCCAGTGTTCTTCCCTGAGAAAATGGCAAAGGCACGAACAGCACTTTTTTTTTCTAACCACAGCTTTTCTCTGAACAGTTTATAAGGGATTCAGATGCAAGAAGAGTTATCTAAAACTGGTGGCTGAGCTGAGATCTCAAGCACAGCGTCTACAGGAGGAGGCAGAGAGAGAAAGAAGGCGGCAGCTGGCACTGGAGGCTGAGGCTCAGAGTGAGTTGCTCCCACTCCCACTGCCCCCGTGTGTGGCCACTGGTGTGATGAGCACCATGAAGTGCTGTAAGCTCTGGGGGTTGGTGGCCTGCCCTCGGCCCTCCTGGGACTGAGGTTTCCATTGCTGTGGTAGGCAGTGAGGTGTTGATGTTTCTGCTCTCTGAAAGTGTGGCTTCATCTGTGGGAAGCAGAAGCAGTGTCATGAAGGTCATTTGCCTGGCTCTGGTGAAAGGAGAAGCCAGGCTGTGTCTTTCCTGCATACTTTGTGCAGCAGACCCTGTTCCTGCCTTGAGCACGTGAAGGATGGATCTCATGAATCTTGGATGCTGGATTTCACCGACTTACTTCCTCTTGTTGCAGAAAGAAACTCCCCTCCAGTTCCCACACCACGGAAGAGGCACCCTCAGCCTAATCCCCCTCCTTCTAATAAGTCGCAACAGCCACCAGTGCCAAGGCCACGCAGCAAACTAACAGAGGTAGAGATATTGGCTCTGCTTGGGGCCCCTTAGCCAGATGTGCTGGTTCCCTGCTCCATCTGCCTTCTGCTTGCACATTTTCTCCTGCTTGTGGTCCCAGGAGAACGTCATTCTTGTTATGAGAAGTGTGAGTCCTTTCCTACTGTGGTTAGTCAAAAAGCATGGCCAGGACCTTTTGAGAAACTGAGAGCAGTGTCTGATAGTTTGGGACTTATCTTGTCTTAAGGGATTCGGGAATGGGATCACCTACCAAAGTGACCCTGGAATGGGATGACCTAACAAAGTGATCTCTTCAAAGGTCCCCTGCCTTTGACCTTGCTCTCATGCAAACTTTCCGTCTGTCCCCACTTTCAGTCCACTCCTTTTGATAACTTCTTGGACCGTTCTGCACCTCGCCCTGTTCTGGGAACAGAGGAACAGACTGGAGAGGAAGCAGAAATGAGGAAACTCAAGAGAGGAGCAACTCTCCGCTGGTTCAAAGAGACACAGGCCCAGAAGGTCATGCAGGATGATGGGGCCTTTCCAAGCTGGCTGCATGGGATGATCAGCCGGAGGTGAGTACACCGGACATAGTGGCTGCAGCTTGGGCAGGCTGAAGCCACTGTGTCCTTAGGAGGATTGCATAGGTTGAATTTGCCAGGCTTTGCTTCCTTAAGGAAGGGGAGAGACCTGCATAACCATTCCCTTTTAATCTGTGTCAAACTCTTAGGAGGAAGCTTGGAAGTCCCTCTCACAGAATTCAAATGCTGCAACTTTACATAGGTCCAGAGAAAGACTGTGGAAACTCATAGGAAATAAGTCCTCTGTGGGTTCCTCAGTACAGATCCTGTGCAAAGAAGGGAGGCTCATAAAGTAATTGGAGAGGAAATACACATATGCATTTACCCTGCTGAGGACCATATGCAGAGATGTGAAGATGGACTTTTGGTCTGACTGATTATGACTGTTTTTGTATCTAGATCAGGAGGAAACCTCAGTTTACAGAAGGAAAATACAGAATTCAGTGTATGTTTTTTAAAAAAGTATTAGGAGGGGCAAAATTCCCCCAAAGCGCCCAAATACAGGAAATGTTTTTATTGATAACCTCTGTCCATCCAAGGAGGATGTAGCATAGGTGGAGTTCACATCTCCTCAGACTAGGAGAGACATCCAAAAGCCCTTCTTTCTTATGGAGTTGTTTACAAGACTGAACTCTAAAGCTTTTTTGCAAACACCTTTATTTAAATGCTTGAAGTTTTGCTAGTGGGTCCACCTCGCACTTCACTCTTTGGCTGAGCCAAGCACCACTTTCCAAGCAGGGTGATAATCAGAGAAATGGTGATTATGCCAGTGATCAGATAGGAGAGGGACAGTGGTATAGATTCACCAGTGTGCAAATTAATCTATGGTGCTCCATGCTTGCCAACTGCCAGTATCCTAAAACGGGTGGGATTTCTGTGCTCGTGTTGCTGCCAAGAATGCCTGTCATTTGAACACCCTCATCATCTTGGTCCAGTTTCCAACTTTTTTTCTGCAAATTTCCTTGAGTCTTACTAGATTGCAGGTTCCTGGATTTTGTCAGGTTGTCCGTGTGAACATTTACTCACAGACCATTACACAGCACTTTAGCTTAGTAAAGGACACTACAGTAGCTGACAACTCCCTGGTAGCTTCATTTCTTTTTTTTAAAGATAATTATCAATGCCCTAACCTGCATTAATGCTTTTGCCTACAGAGTGAAGAAGGCAGGAGAGGAACTAGTGCCTGGAAGACAAAACTGTCTGAATTCAAATACGGGCTTGTCACAATGAAGGACATGGCAGATCCTTCTCAAAGGCACTAGTGCTTGAGTGGAGACTTAAGTCTCCATACAGCAGTGTAAGCTCAGCCTCATGAAATGGAGCAGCCAGAGCAATCCCAAATTGCACTGGTGATTTGCAGTCACCTTTAGCCTGGAGCAAGGCACATGACAAGCACAAAGCAGAGCTTTGTCTGTTGGGCAGAGAGGGGGAAGACCTCCTTCCAGCAGGAAGTTAGAGAGCCAGAGTAGTGTAATCCAAGTTGGTGTTTTTCCAAGGCACTGGGCTTACCCCCTACCCCACTGCATCCTGAGTTCTTCAGCCCTGGTGCATAGGAAATGCACATGTGCACAGTTCCCTCATCTCAGTCATGCTTTGTGCTCTGTGCTGGAAGGCAGGTGTTGCTGTTGCCCTAGTCAGGCTGCTGGAGCTTGGTTGGAGCAGTCCTGCTTGAAGGGGCTTTGACTGAAAGTATTGTGTCTCTGATAATGCCTCCTGCACCACCAAGCCTGAGTCAGGAGACCTGTAGCTAGGAACACGTGGGGCAGATGCTGGACTCCCTGTGAACTGGGTGCCTTGGTAGCACATGACATAGGGTGAGAATCTCTGCTGTGTGACAAGGCAGCTGCTCCCTTTCCACTTAAAAACTCTTTCCTAATTCCAGGGAAGCTGAAAACTTGCTGCATGACAAGCCTTTGGGTTGCTTCCTTGTTCGGATTAGCCAGAGCCAACCAGGCTACACGCTGACATACAGGTAGGTAACGAGGCTTGCAGAGAAGGCTCACAGGAGACCTTACTGCTCTCTACAACTACCTGAAAGGTAGCAAGGTGGGGTCAGCCTTTTCTCTCAAGCACCTGGAAACAGGCCAGAAAGACATAGCTTCAAGCTGTGCCACAGTTGGTTCAGGTTGGACATCAGGAGGGATTTCTTCATGGAAAGTATTGTCAAGCTCTAGAAGAGGCTGCCCAGGGCAGGCTGGAGTCATCATCCCTGGAGATATTTGAAAGACACATAGACGTGACACCTGAGGATGTGGTTTAGTGGTGGACTTGGAGGTGCTGGGTTAGCTGTTGAGGGCTTTTCCAACCTAAATGGTTTTATGATTCTGTGAAACTGAGCACTGCATGAAATTCTATGATCTTAGAATTCTACAGTCACAGAATTCTAGAATTCTGTGATTCTATAAAACTGCTTGACCTGCTCCACAGAGGAGTCCAGTGAGGATGATGCTCAGTCTCTCCTGTTGTGGGTGCCTCAGATAGTTTGTAGCAGCTGACACGACACTGCAAAGTCTGTCTCTTGCCAAAAAATAGACCTGTTTTTGGGTGGGATGCTTTGGCTCCCAGGGTAGAGGTCCTGCCTAGGCTGTACTATACGGCTGAGTGGACAAACCAGGTTGGAAGAAGCATTGAGGTTACTGCTCCTCCAGCACCTTCAAGTACAGCATGTTAGTGCACAGCACATCTCCCACCCCTGTTTGGTGTTTGTTACTGTGGGTATTGATCCATTCTGTGCAAAAGATGGGAACTGGGTGCTGAAGAGGCCCTGTGCCATGACTGTCCCTGTCTGTGCATCTCCCCAGGGGCAAAGGCCGCTGCAGACACTACATGATCCAGATGCAGCCCAATGCACGCTACGTCATCCTGGGGGAGGACCGGGCTCATGCCTCACTCACAGAACTGGTTCAGTACCACCAGACCGTGGGCATCCAGCCCTTCATGGAGATACTGACTGTTCCCTGTGGGCAGGTGAATGCCAAGGGTCTGCAGTGGGAACAGCGGCTAGGGACTGTGTCTTGAGTGGGCAGAGTTGTGGCAGCAGCATCTCTCTTTTGTTTATCTGTTGGGGGAGTTGTCCCATTCTGGTCAAGCAGCTTGGCTGCTTCTGCATGCACTGGGAAATGCCACCAACTGGGGAGTCCTGGGGTGGGGGAGAGGCACTGTCAGGTGGATGACACCCTCCCTGGCCCCTGAATGTCAGCAGTGGACACTGCTGTGTATTCCTCTTCATCGTGCTGTTTGTGCTGTTTGGTGTGTTTGGAGGGCCTGCAAACCACTGCTGAACCCACTCTTCCTTTCCTCAGGAAAGTAGTAAGAGTTTGGATTACGAAAATCTGGCGTGCCTCATGCTGAGTTCAGCTGCAAGCAAGGCAGAGACCCCTCCAGAGAAGGGGTCCTGCCCCTTCAGGCCTTCCAGCAGCAAACCTGCTCTGCAGTGGTTCAGAAGGACCAAGAATTTCCAAAACCAAGAGACCCTGGACAAGAGCAGGATAAATCCAAGCTCTGGAGAGAGCAGACAACAACCCTTCCCTCACCTCCGCTCTTCCATACGCCTGGCAATGCAGGAAATCCAGCAGGTGAGCTGGGGCATGTCCTCTGCCAAGCCATGGACCC
Organism: Grallaria varia; assembly: GCA_013396735.1. Taxonomy (NCBI): domain Eukaryota; kingdom Metazoa; phylum Chordata; class Aves; order Passeriformes; family Formicariidae; genus Grallaria; species Grallaria varia. The sequence goes on from VWZG01002017.1 coordinate 23,896, forward strand.
TCTGGGGCATGTGATGCTGCCCTGCCTGGGGGCAGGAGAGAGGAGGTTTCCACAAATAGCACTTAGTTTCTTAGCTCCTGGGTCACAGGTTTTGTTTGGTGGTCTTGGGTTCAAGACTATATTCTTTGGAAATGCCAGACAGGGGGAGACCCTGGGAGAGGCTCACTGAGATGCCCAAAGAGAAGTCTGCAGCATAAGGGCTTTGATGTGACCAGTGTCCCAGGCACTGCTCCCCTAATGCTGTCCCTCTGCTTTTCACTGCAGTTCACTTCCACGCCGGTGAACATCTCTGAACAGGGGCTGTTGAGCTGTCAGCGTTGAGGATGTGTAGCCCAAATGACACGGTAAGATGAGGCAGAAGGCCAAACAGCAATTGCAGCTTCCGGGGAAATGGAGGAGCAAAGGGGCTCTTCTCTTTGTGCTCCATCTGGAGCATCTCTTGGCCACAAGCTACATAGAAATAGAACAGGGAAAACAGAGGGCAGCAGCTAGCTTCCATCACAAGACTGCAGAAACCAGGAAAGCTGGTAATAATCAGCTTAGGTTTGGGTTCTCAGCAGCTGTGGTGCACAGAGTGCTTGCAGTACAATGGCGAGGCTGCTGGAGGGAGCTCACAGTTTGCTGGAGACCTGGGGCTGGAAAGACTAGGACTATGAGAATGTGTCTGCATGCCACAGTAGTCAGCTGCAGTGACTTAGTGTGGTGGAAGGAGGTGCTGGGCAGAGAGTCCTGTTGGGTAGCAGAGGCAGTGAGCTGAAGAAAAGGCTCAGAACGCTGGAAAAGGCTGTGACTTCTATTGTTTTAAAGAGGACTTTAAATGAAGTCTCAGCAGTTGGAAGCACAGCTGTTACTGAGCCTGAGGAGGTTACGGGAGTCTATGCAGTGGGCCAAGAAAGGCCTTTTGAGAGACCCTGTGTTGTCTGAAGCATTTAGTGGTTGTGCAGCTCCCCAGGGAGTAAATTCCTTCCCCATTCAGTTACTGAAGGCAGGTGGAAGCTGTAGTGGTGCTGTTGTACTCTGGAAAAATCTGGATACATGTCAGCTGGGAGTGGCAAGGGGTCAGAAGACCATGTTTTTGGCTGCTGACCCACCACAGGTCTTCCAGTCTTGCACCAGGATTGCTCAGTTTCTCACATGGTTCCACTCCCACATGGAATTCCTGCTATAGCAAAGCTTTTTAGCTGGGGCCTGTCTTGTCTTTCTCTTGATGGTTACAAAAATCCTCTCCATGCAGCATCTGACTCAATTGCTTAATTTCTCTCCTGTCATTCATTGACGTACCAAGGAGATGATCCCTGTGTCTGAGGTTACGCAGAAGAAAGACAAAAACATGTGAGAACTGCATAGACAATTGCAAGCTTGCTGCACTAGGATAGCTGAATGAAACCTTCTTTTTATGTCCTCCAATGAGTTCTGTTTCTTGATTATTTTTTTTCTTGCAGGTCTAAGTGGCTCAGCCTTATCCTCTTCCAGTGCTGCTGGGCCTTGCCTTAGTGGTGAATGTATCCAGACATCTTTTTCTTTTTTTTTTTCCTCACTGCACCCACCTGGCCCTGTGCCTTTAGACAAGACTAATGCAGAAATTAACGTAGCCAGTCTCAGTGGCTGCGACTGCAGTATCTGTACCAGCCTGAGCCTCACACAGGGACAGGATGGGAACAGTCACACTCTGCACAGACCCACGGTGCCTGACAGTCTGCGTGTCAGTACTTCAGTGTTCCCGGACACTTGTCACTTAGCACTAGTGAATAGTCACAAACTGGATCTCTCCCAACAACCTGTTCTGTCACAAATACCTGTACTGATTGCCTACCTCTTTCTCTTCACGTCCTTTCTCTGTTTTGGTCCTGTGTATCTGCTGCTCTGGGAGTTAAGGGGATATGGACTTGGGCAGTAATGAATAAAACTGATGTGTCCTTTTTGTTGAAGGCAAGAGCACTTGAACAGAAGCTGAGACAAGGGCCAAGAAGATCTTTCTTGCAGAGGGAATTTCCTGCCCTTGCATCAACAGCATGTTCTTAACCATAGCTCAAGTCAGGGAATCATTGGTGAAATGTTCTCATTCATCCTGGCTGGAATCACTTCAAGTCCAGGCTGGACAACATGCTACTCTGCAGTGAGGGTAGAGACTTTGGAACATGAAAGACCAAACTACTTGTGCTGTCTTTTTTTGCCTTTTAAAATAAATCTCTTTTTGTCCTATACGGAGGATCTCAGCATTTTCTTTGTTGCTGTTACCTGCAGTCAGTTCAGACATGGATTACAAAGGAAAGACAAACACCTCTGAGGATAGAACCATGTCATGCACAATGTCTTAGTGGAGAAACTGAAGGCTCGGGGGCCACTAACCCTGGCACACAACTACCAACTGTAACAGTCACTCCTCCTGTACTTACTTACTCCTTAAGTACTCCTGGAGTACTCCTTACTCCACCAGTAACATCTTCTGTGCTAGCCTGGTCTCCCTTTGTATACTGTGGGTGAGACCTCCCCTCTGCAGCTGGTGCTGAGCTCCCTCTGGCTCGGTGGTTCCCTGGCAGGTCCCTCTGCTCCAAAGGACAGACATGCTCCCCACCCCCTCCCTCAGAGGCAGGAGTGCAGCTGAGTCCAGGCTGGTGCTGTTATTGATGCCACACAGGGCATGAGTGGCAGTGTCTCAGCACTGCCTGAACCACAGGGCTGTTTGTCCTCCTGCCCTGTGCTCTGGTGCTGAGCTGCTCTGGACCTCAAGGCACTGCTGCTGGGCACCAGGCAGGGAAGTGGTGGCTGTTCCAGCACTGCCTTGCAGCGTAAACACACCTTTTCTCCTCCTCATGTTGGGTTTTGGCAGCTGCTTTGAAGCTGTTCAGGACAGAGCTAGTCCAGGCAGTCAGAGGCTGCTCTTGGCAGAGTCTTCCTGGCTGAGCCCAGGGATGTTTTGCTGGGGAGCCTTGGCATCTACCAGTGTTCTCCTTGGCTTTCTCCAGCTCTGGGCAGCTGGGAAGCCTGCGTTTTGGGTAGCACATAGAACCACTTCACAGCCAAAACATTTCTAACTCATGCATGGAGCTGAGATATGTATTAGAAATGCATGTCAGTAATGAAGTTGCTCAGTAATTCTTTCCTAGTTCCTGTGCCAAAGAGCGTGGTGCAAGCCCAGGGCTAAGACCCAGCTGCAGAACCCTGTTTGCTCCTGTAGCCTGGCAGGGGTAATGCTGAACCAACAAGAGTGGTGAAGAGCTCTTCCCCATCAGCTGCCTCCAGTACCCCCTGGGTACTGCTGCAGGCACAGCTCACAAGTGGTAACTGTGGGGAATGACACGGCGGAGGGTCAGAATAATTCCCTGCTGGGTCTGCATGACACATCTGGCAAGCTTCCCAAAACCAGAGCAGATCAGTCACAGGTTTCTTCTGCCCTTGCTGCAATGGGTGGGAAGCAGAATCACAATGTAGGCAGCCAGAAGCCTGGCACAGACACAGGCAGCACACCTGTGCTGGCAGGTCAACTTTCTTGCACATCTGTTATTTCTGCTTTTTCTGTGACAAGGCAAGGGGAAACCAGGGGAAGAGAGGGTGAGAAGCTAGTCGGAGAAGGTTATGGAACAGTGGAGCCATTGGCCTATTTTCTGCAAGGCTCTGGTTTGCAGAGTCATTGGCAAACACTCAGTGCCCTGCCTACATGCAAGGTCTAGCCAAGCTTCTGGAGAGCACTGTGGTTAGTGCTGGGCTTTCAGAGAGATAAATGTGTGCCAGCAGTTGGGAAAAATGAGGGAAGAGTTGGGAATACAATAGACTGCTGAAGAATAAAATGCAGATTTGACATCTCCAGCACAGTCTTTGTGCGAATGCTTCTTGCTCATGGCCAAAGTCAGCACTGGAGCTTCATTTCTGTGTGAGAAGTACGAATTTCCTTCATTTTCTCCCTGAAGATGACCTGTCCAAGGAAGACAGAGTTGGTGTTGTTCAACCTGGAGAAGAGAAGAGCCTGGGAAGACATAGCACCTTCCAGTACCTAAAGGGGCTACAACAGTGTTGGAGAGGGACTTTTTACAATGATATTCAGTCTCAGGACACAGGGAAATGGCTTCAAATTGGTAGAGGGCAGGTTTAGATTAGATACGAGGAAGAAATTATTTACTGTGAGGGTGGTGAGACATTGGAACAGGTTGCCCAGAGAGGCTGTGAATGCCCTTGAAATGTTCAAGGTCAGGCTGGACGGGTAACCTGATCTAGTGAAAGGTGTCCAGCCCATGGCAAGGAGATGGAATTGTTGCCTATATGAGATGATATTTAAGGTCCCTTCTAACCCAAGCCTTTCTATGATTCCATGATACGATTATCCATCAAAGAGGAGCAGCTACACCAGCAGGCCTACCTCATTTCCTACAGCAGCATCTTGCCTCCTGGCACTCGGAAAGTTACATCTTAGAAAAAAAGCAAAGAACAAACTGTGCGAGCCAGAGTGGGAAGGCCTTTCATGTTATATCATGTTATAGTTCAGCTGGCATATGATGAACTGGATGGGATGTACTTCCAAAAAAGGCAAATGCCAGGCTATACTGGGCTGCATGAGCAGGGGCAGCAACCAGAAGAGGGACAGGCACCTTACAGCTGAGCACTGCATTTCATGCCCCAGGGGACTCGAGCTGGGCTCTGAGAGGGTGGCTAGAAACAGAAACACAGTCATGGGTAACTGGGCAGAGCCAGCACACAGGAAGGTGGGAAGAGCAGCGAGGAATTGCAGTGCATGGGAGTGAGAACTGGAAGTGCTCCTCTGGGCCTGAAGGCTTGGGCGGAACTTTATTTCATAATCTGGGCCTTCCAAGTCATGCCCCCACACTCCATCCCTACAACTAGTGCTTCATACCATCCTTTAAACATCTCTCCTAACCTATCTCCTAGTTCCTGCAAAAGGATTTTTTGCCCCTTTCTAATCTCCCTCTGTGCTGTACATCTGAATGATCTTTGCTGTAAACATTTTAGCTCTGGACTAAGATCTATTCCAGATCAGTCTTGTTCTGTCCAACAGAGGCACTGTCTTGCCTTTGGCCCTTGAGGTACCTGCCCAGCAATTCCTCATCAGGCTTGCTGAAACAGAAATTTTCACTCTCCTTCTGTTCTCAGCCCTTCTTGTTCTCCTTTGTCACAGGTCTGCATTTTCCTTTCCTCTCCTCAGTCTGACCATCCTCTCTGATGTACACTTGACTTGTAGGAACATGAACATGTAACCCAGGGACCAGTATGGCTCTTAAACACTCTTCACAAAACTGGCAGCCTTCATGTTGTTTGCTTTCTTCCTGAGCAATGTTGTTGGGTATGTTAACATGTTTTCTTCCCCAAATGCATCTCAAAGACCTATCTGGCCCTCAGCCCAGACAAGGCTCTCGATGCTCTCTGTGCCTCACTCCAGCCTGTGTCAAGTGACTATGGAGTGTTGTCACAGCATCTCTGAGATACAGCCTTTCCTCTCCTCTGGTTAACTTTGCTGTCCACACCAAATGCTTGCATGACGTTGCATTGCTTTGCAGCAACATTTAGGACAGGCTATTGACCAGGGCTTTGCTTATCAGCTTGCTCCTCCTGGTGCCTCACAAAAGCATAGAAACTACGGTGTGAGATGTAGGGGTCAAACCAGCAGCAGATCCTGGCCATGAAGGTGGCCAGTGGGGTATGCTTAGAGCAAATGGAAGAGTTGTGTAGGCATAAAGCCACGCTACCTCTGCCACATGTTCCAAGCAAGGCTCAATTTAATCTCATTCTGACCAAGGTACCCTTCTGTCTAGCAGTCCTTTCTGGGATGTTCTTCCATAAGACCACCTGACTGCTTTTGATCCATTCTGGATTATTTGTATCCTATAAATCCTGGTTAATTGATTCCCCAGACTTATTGAATCACAGAATGGGTAAGGTTGGAAAGGACCGCATGTGGTCCAACCTCCCTAATTACGCAGGGTCATACTAGAGCACGTTGCACAGGATTGCATCCAGGTGGTTCTTGAATTTCTCCACTGAGGGAGAATCCATGATGCATAGTGAAGAAGTACGTTAAATTTGCTTGGGTTTTAACCCACGTCATTACTGAATCAATATGCTCTTGTTTCTATGCTATAAAACACAACAAGTAATCATTTCCAAATTACCTTTGTCACTGCACATGGTTTTAGATACCTCAGTTTGTCTCCCTTGGCTGTCTTCCTTGTCTTAAGCATTTGATTTCCCTTTCTCCTTTTCTGCTTCTTAATTCCATTGTACCTTCTCTTAAAGGGAGGGGAAATCAGAGTCAATCCCCAGGCTACTTTCCAGAGTGAGGATAATTATTCCGAACTCTTTCTTTATGCAGGTAGAATTTCTCATTGTAAATTACATCTACCAACAATTGTTTTATCTGTCGTTTTATCACACAGCTGTTCATTCTGAGATCTTTCTTAAACACTGCAGTGAGTGCTCATTTCTGCCACACTGCACTCTTCAGTCTCGGCTACAAACTCTGCCCTATCAGTGCCCACACACAGATCATTTACATACAACAAAAATCACAGGCTCTAGCACAGATCCTAGTGGTACACACCGGTGTGTTCCTCCATTTTCAACACTGAGCATTTCCTAATCATTATCTTCTGCCTTGCTATTCAGCATGGGAATAAGTATTTTGTGGAAGACGGAGATTAAGGACATTTCGTGTGGGATCTTGCTGAAAGTGCTTTGGGCATCCATGCGCATCCATCTGTCCATCCATTAAACTGGATTCCTCACTCTTTAAGGAGTGAGACACAACTTCCTTATGCTAGATTGGGGTTGTTTCTTCCCCTTTATTTCCATTTCTCTGTGTGCCCACAGATGCTATTCCTAATTGCCTGTGTGGAACTCAGATTCACTCAGGTCCTCAGATTTCCCCAAGTTTCTTATATAAACAACAGCCCAACTCTGCCATCTCCTTTGCCTCCTGTCATTCCTCTGATTTCAAGATGAATTAAGCAACATGTCCGTAGTATCTGGTGTTGGGGTTCCTCCAGAGCTCTATGATAAATGCCATTTATATAATTTACTGTTTGTGTTATAAATTTGTTTTTAAACAAACCCTGCTGAATACTTTCAGTTGAAGCAGGTTGTCCAATCCATCCTGGCAAAAGAAGGTTGTCCGATGGGAATTTCCCTTTGTACCTTGCTGGTGTGGATCACTCATTGTGCTTTGCTGCTGCGTCTCTCAGTTCTCTGAATGGTCTTTCACACCTCTGTTATATTATTTATGGTAAGCTTTCTAAACGAAAACTTTTTTTGTTTTGTGGTGGTTTGAGGGTTTTTTTTTTCAGTTTTTCAGCTTATCTCTCTAATGGACTCTGTTATGGTTTTCCACTGAGTTTGTTGTGGTTATTGCTCTTCTTCAGAGACTTGCTGGAGGTGTTAAGATGTTCTCAGAAGGGTGAGTTGTCACTTCTGTTATGTCTCATTTAACCTGTTGCACATTAATTTCCTTTTTCAGAATCTGGAGTTTCCTGGCAACTGATTAGAAAATCACATCCTACCAGTCACTTCTCCACTGCAGCCAGCTTTAAACAGGATATTACACACACTTCAGATTTCAACAGTTTCACCTTGAGCTCGTTTAGAGCCACTTTGGAGGAGATTGGAACATGAAGGACTTTTCACAAAGGCATGTAATGACAGGACAGGGGGAAATGGCCTTTAGAGAAAAGAGAATGCATTTAGATTAAATATTAGGAAGAAATTCTTTACTGTGAGGGTAATGAGGCATTAGAACAAGTTGTCCAGAGATGTTGTGGATGTCCCATCTTTGGCAGTGTTCAAGGCCAGGTTGGATGAAGCTTTGAGCAACGTGGTCTAGTAGAAGGTGTCCCTGCCCATGGCAGAAGGTTGGAATGAAATCATGTTTAAGGTCCCTTCTAACCCAAACCATTCTGTAATTCTATAAAGCATCCAGAGAAGGTTCAGATTTAATGCTCCAGGCAGCACCATGGACCTGAATCCAGCAGCAAGGTTATTGCCAGTCTTTAGCCCCTCCTGTGGGAGGTTTGCATGAGGTTTTGGGCAGTTACTGACCGTGCTCTCGTTGGATTTTGGGAATGCTGCATGTTTGCAGCAGGGTCCCTTGGGAAAGCACAGTGTTTCTGAGGCTCACAGCTGCTCTGGACAGGGTATGCCAGGCTGGAAGGTCTTCAGCTTGTGTTTTGGTCTGTGCATTGAGCTTGCTTACTGTGTCTGGACTCAGCTCTTCGCATCCCAGATCCTGGCAATTCACCACCACAGGAAACCCCGGTGCATCACAGACTTTGTTCCCAAAGCTGTGCTTGGCCTCCAGTCAAACAAAAATATTTGGCAAATTAGGATGTTGGAAAATTAGTAAGAAAAACCACTTTGCAGTGTCAGGAGACCTGGGAGAAAGTTTCAAAGGGTTTCTCCTGCTGCTTTTGTGCTTTGGAGGTGTCTGCCAGCAAATGAGCCCTGCTGTGGCTGGTCTGTGGGCATTAGCTCAGCTGCTCAGTCTCTGCCAGAGGCAATGTCTCACCAAGTATTGGCTGCAATGACAGCAACAGCACAGCAAGGGCCTGCTGAGCTGAGACTGCATGCACTGTGCTAGGAGGAGAGCAGGGGAGCAGTGACAGGTACATCAGGAGTTCTGCACAGCCCAGGGCCAGCGTGGTGGCTCCCCTGGAGGAAATGGGGCCATGACACCAGGCAGATCCCAGTTAGGAACAGGCAACTATCACTCTGTCTTAAGACTGTACAAGATAACTTGGGTATTTGCATGCATGCAAGTTTGCTGTTATCCTGGATGAAGGCTGAGGGGGAATGGACTGCAGTCCCAATGAGCTAGGTAATGGAAAGTATTTGCCAGTGCAAGACACAGAAATGTTTCTGTAGAAGGCAGCCTGGATTCAGAGTGCTTACTCCTCATCTGCGACTAAATATGCCTGACACAACCTGCTCCCACAGAGCCGGTTTAGTGTGTCCACTGTGCCCACAATGCCGAAGCTGGGGGGAGGATGTTGGTGCTGCTCCAGCTCCAGGACAGCTCTGCACCACACTGCACAGCAGCCTGTGCACAGAGCTGCACTGGTGCCGTGTTGCACAAGTTGGACTTTCACAGATGCTTTCTTCAGTTCATATGAAACAGCAGCTGAGCTATTACTACCCTGGAAAGCAAATTATAAATATGTTTGGTATGTCTTGGCTATGGATGGAGTTACCTCTGTGTCTTCACATGGTTAATTTACAAACTGTCCTCAAACAAGGGAGAGTTGGAGTTTCAGACAGGACTTTGTATTTGAGATAGTGCTGAAAAACACAACCCTGTGCCACAGCCAACAATGTTCAGCAACACTTGCCTCTGGCTTTCAATTGCAGTTCTGTTCTGGTTTCATCCAAACTGATGTGGTTCTGTTCTGGTTCTCAGTAACTAGATGCAAGACTTCCACTTCTAGTTCCACTTCCCCATAACTAAATTTTTCATTCCTCTGTAACCTGTCTTAGAGAAAGAAGAAAGGAAGCTTCTCTGGAATAATCTGATTTCTCTGAGGAAGCATCACAGTACATGGGGAGTGGCATGTTTGTGGTAAGAGCTCCAAGAAGAGTTGCCAGTTTTCCTCAAGACCAGTGCAATCACACCTGCTCTAGCTTTGTGTAGCTCCTGTGACTTCCTGCAAACACAGGCCATTCCTCCAGTGCCGGGGTGAGGGAAACTTGGCCACTTTTCAGCCAGATGGCTAACGGCTGGGGCAGGGGACAGCCGTGCTAACACTGCATCAAAGGCTTAATGAATTCCAAAATCATGTGCTCCACGTGACAGCATTAATGCTTCCCTTCAGCAGCTCATTTGGGATTTGGTTAAAAACACATTTGTCTGACAAGCTCCCAGAGCTCGTTACTGCTCTTTTGATCCTGTTATTCCCCTCGTGGTTCTGCTGCAGTGGAGCGAGAGGCAGGGGCCGGGTCTCCACAGGGCTGGGCACTCCGTGGGCCCCCCGGCTGTCCCTGGGAATTAGCCTTGGGATGAGCAGCAGAGCAAGGGCAGCAACACTGCTGAGCCTGGTGACCCACCGCTCACAGGGGACATGGGGCCCTGCAGTGGGAGTTCCTTGTTGTTTTCCTGAGGTTTGCTAACTCCAGTTTTTCTCAGGCAGGTTTTCATCATCTGTAGAAGGTACAGTTTGAAAAAGAGGCTGGTTTGCAGTTTAATAATAAATGGCTCAGGTTTCCCTGCAGCGTGTGCCGATGACTTTGCAGTTGTCCAGGTTTTGTACTTAACACCTGGTGCTTTCTGCTCATGTTAGCCAAACTCAGCATGATGTGTTTATAGAGCTTTTCTACTTCCTTTTCTCATGTATACACAAACACATAAGTATACATATATACACATATATATTTAAAATTGTCAGGTAGTTCTGTGCTCTTTCAAAGTTTTGGTGATTAACAACTTTGTTCAGTGTAATCGTCCCACTGGTTTGGTATACTCTGTACAGGAGTCATTTGCGCTTGAATGAGTCTCTCCCTGACTTTCCCAATCCAAAACAGCTGGCTGAGTTGCTCTTCTTTTGTCTCCTTTATGTAAACTGTATCCTTTTTTGTAGAGGCTGCTGCCAAATGAGATGGTTGATCTAGTTGGACAAGTAGGAGAGGAGAATCTCCAGTTTGCAGAGGGTTTTTCTTTGGGAGCTGAGGACTTGAATTTGTAGCAAGAGCTTTGCCTTGGCAGAGTCCTATCTATGCCGTCCTCATAGGAGGTGAAAGTCTGGAGCTTCTTTGAAGAACAACGTCAGTCCAGACCAAACACAAAGGATCTTCATTGCTCATGAGCCCTGAGTATATATAATGTTCACCAGCAACAAAAGTGGATATAGCACTGAGAACCTCTTCGGCAGGAAGAGCTACATAAATTGGGGCATTAAGTCGCAGGTCTGCAATTCCTTGACTTAATGACACTTAATTAGTTATTGCTAAGTGTTTTGCTGACTCTTTTCCCCCTTTATGAAAATGGGATCTGATGTGTCAGGCAAATAAAATGCTGGAAGACTGATTGTGGAATGAGGATCTGATGGAACTAAAACTGTACTCTCTGCATTCCTGCTGTAATTATACCTATTAAAGAAGAGTCTCTGTGTAACAAGAAGGTCTAATTAAATTGGCACCAAGAGACAACTTGTCAGTTCATGGTGTATTAAGCCCCTAAGAGACCATGATATCACCTGTCCAGAAGTCTCTGATGGCCCAGGGGAAGACTTTCATGCAGTCCTCAGATCATGCAAGGCCTTCTCCCAGGAGGACTCAGGGTGCGTGTCAGCTTTGCTGCTCACAGTTGGCTTCTCTCATCTCATTTACTGTCTCAGACTGACCACTGCAGACTTCAGTGGTGCAGCAGCCCATGCCCTGGGCCACCTCCCCACCCAGGGACAATCTCCTGCCCAGGTGACACTGGCATGTCCCGGTATCACTTGAGCAACAGTGGGAATTGTGCAGAGCATCTGCCCTACTTCTGCCCTACTTCTGCCCTGGTGGGCAGGCGGGTTCCCACCAGCAGTGGCTGCCTGCTGGTACCACCCAGCATCATTCTCCTGGAAGCATGTTGCTACAAGGGCCTGCACAGACTTGTGGTATGGCTGTTTTGGGCTTTTCCATCTTCCTGGCAGATCAGGGCAGATGGACACTGATGTCATGCAGAGCTATGGGCTTTCCTATGCCATCTGATTCCCTCCCTCTTGCATTCCTGGCTGGAGCAGCAGCATTGGTTACACTTGCCATAGTGTGTTGGAGCTGCTCTGAGCCCATCCCACACCTCCACAAGAGTCCATAGAATTGTAGAATAGTTCAAATTTATAAAGACCTTGTTGCAATCTGCTTAAAATATTACAGAAAGAACTTCAGATTTGAAATATTCCCTTGAAGCAAAATTAAAACTCACACAAGTTATCTGTTAAAACCAAAAAACTGATTTTTATTAATTGTTAAGAGATGCAAAGAGAAAGAGGAAATAAAAGGTTGGAAAATGCTACAATTACTTTTAGAAGCAAAGACACCACCAAAANTTAGAAGCAAAGACACCACCAAAAATTACTTTTCTGCCAAGATATTGGAGGTGTGTGTGGGGGGGGAGAGACTGTTTACCCTTTTGTTTTCTCTCATCTCTGGTTCTTTTAGCTGTTACCTGCTTTACGTGCCGGGGATCTTAACAGCTTTAGTTCTCTGGAATGCAGTCAAGATCTGTGGCTTCTGCTGCTCACACAGGGCTGTGTCCCAGCATCCCATTTAGTTGCACTGCTCTGGCCCTCAGAAATATGGTAAGGCTGGAGGAATAGGACACAGACTCAAGCATGTGACACCGTTGGCTGCAGTTCTCTCCAGGCCAGCAGAGTCTGAGGCTCGGGTGGCAGGCAAGAAGCACATGGTGGCAGAAAAAAGGTGAGGTGAGGTAGGGAGGGAGCCCTGGCTATGCAACCAGTCTCTATCTCCCTTTCCTCTTACCCTGATATTCCAAAATTCATCTTCAACATCTATACTGTTCCAGAGAGGTTGTACGTGGTTTCTTGGCATGTAGCCCTATTCAGATGTTCGAAGAGATATGATAACCATAAACAATGGCAGGAGTTTTGGCAGGAAAAGTGCAGCAGAAAGTTCTGGTGAGAATCTTTTGGCAAAAACTGACAGGTTGTTTTTTGAGAAACTCTCTGACAGCAGGCAGGATGTTTGTTTGTGACTTTCTGGTAAAAGTGCTGTTAGAAAGTTTTTTGATGGGTTTTTTTTGACAGACAGAAAACAGTGGAGGAAAATTATTCTTGGTATTTCTATACTATCTGTGTCTTACAGACCTATTCGAAGTCATCTAGTCCACCCTCCCTGCCATGAGCAGAGCTACCCTGCACCTGTCTGAGTTGCTCAAAGCCCCATCCAACCTGGCTTTGAACACCTCCAGGGATGCAGTGCCTACACCTCCTCTGGGCAACCTGCGCCAGTGCCTCACCACTCTCATTCTTAAAAACTCCCTCCTCGTATCTAATCTAAATTGACCCTTCTTCAGGTTAAAACCATTGGCCTCCCGTCCTACTGCAGCAGGCCCTGCTAAAATGTTTGTCCCTCTCCAGTGCTGTCCCTCTACCAGGGAGAAACAATCCCAGGGGTAGCCTGGTGCCTTCTGTTAGCTTCCAAGGCAAGGGATGCCTGATCTGGAGCACGTCGGCAGCAAAACTGATGCTAAAAAAAGCCACGAGAGGTTATGAAGAGTTTCAGGTGAGAGAGCACTGGGAGAATACTGTGCAGAAGGCTGTATTGGGTCAGGTCCTCAGCTGCTAGATGGACATCTTGGGAGCACTCCTGCTGTATTTTACTGTCTGCATCATCTTCCTCAGGCATCACATATGCCAGGAGTCAACGTGACTGAAGAGGAGACTCGGGCACAACTGGGTTGGAGACCTGCAAGGGCCAGCCAAGGGTTTGGTGAGCTATTGAGGCTGTAGAAGGATTTGTTAGGGAATCCTCTTTTACTGCAGGAGACAAAAGTTATAGCTGGTCTCTAGAACCAGAGTGGGGTATAGGTAGGTGTTCCCGAATTGATCTTCTTAGCCCTGAGACATCCCAAAGCCTTTGTGCTCTAGGAGTGCTTCCTGCAGCTCAGGGTCAGCACCACTAAATAACAACCCTTCTGCCTTGCGCTGTTGCTAGACAAAAGGCATGTATTAGGGTAGCAAAGGAACCTGGTGCATGTGATACCAAAGAAACCTGGGAAACAAAATTATTTTGCCAGTGCACCTTGTTCAAGAAATGCTCCCCTTATATGCCAGAACTAAGTGCAGAGCCCAGGAAAATGAGAAGAGCACACATGGAGAGGCAGAATCAGTTTGGGGAAAACACCAGTTAACTAATAGATGCCGTGGTGAATTGAGATATCCTCGCCTCCTCTTCCCGGTGTCTTCCCAGTGCCATCACCATCACATGGCTGTGAGTAGGATTGACACAAGGCACAGCTGGCTCACACACGTACCTCCTGCCTTGCACCCAAGTCCTGCTACAGCTGTCATCCAAATTCTGGGCAGCCTCTCTGCCCTCTTTGAGGAAGGAGCTCTTCAGAGGTTGTGCAAGGGCCTCCCCAGGACCTGGCAGCAGCACATTTCTATAGGCTTTCCCCACTCTCTTTGCTATCTCAGCTTAGACTGTGCTGCCGATCACGTCCACTCCAACACCCTGCTGGCAGAGCTATCTGTGGGTTTTATCGCCCAACAATGCATGCAATGTTATTGTGCTAAAAAAGAAAACAAAGCCTAATCCATTTTAAATTAAAACAGTGCCCCAGTGTCATGGAACTGATGCAGACATGGTCTGGCAGTGCAGTCCTGCTGGCTCCACAAGGGCTTTGCCCCAGAAGTGCCGGGCTGTCCACTTTGCTCCCAGCAGACGTCACCCACAGCCTTCAGGCTGGGGGAGGCTGCTTTTCCCAGGCCCCTCTGGCGCAAAGCCTCTGGTCATTTCTGTCCACTAAAATGCTGTCTCACTTTGGGTGAGAGGTGGAGCACTGCCACTTGACTGAAGTTTGCAGCAGGCAGAAACCAGGGAAGACAGAAACATCTGGGACCTTCCAATGGAAGGAAAGGTTGATAGGACAAGAGGAAACTGCTTCAAGTTGCACCATGGAAGGTTTAGATGAGATATTAGGAAAAATTTCTTCATTTAAAGAGTGGTCAAGCATTGGAACAGACTGTCCAGTATTATGGGGGAATCACTGTCCCTGGAAGTGTACAAAAAACGTGTAAATGTTGGAACGTAGTGGTGCGGCTTAGTGGTGGATCTGTCACTGAAAGGTTTTTGACTGGACTCAATGATCTTTTCCAACCTAAATTATTCTATGATTCTATGGTGGTACATGGCTAGAACAGAGCTTTTGTCAGGTCTGACTTTGGGTTTATAAAGCCTCAAATGGATTAAAGAGGAGGTGAGCATGTGTATGTATGCAAATCAGGACATTGGTAGTTTCAGCCTAAGAGACCTTTTTTCGGGCTATACTGCTTGTGGTCTAAGAAATTAGTTTCTATAATGGCCACTCACAGCTGCATTTGTCACACAGCCACATTAGACAGTCAGCTCAAGAGAGGAGGCTGGCCCTGGGGATGTTGCCTGGCTGGAGCTCTTTCCCAGCCCTTTTCCAGGGTGATTTTGTTTCCTCCTGATGTGTGCATGAACACTGGCTACAGAACTGCAGAGAAGACCTGTGGTGGCCACGCTGGGTTGCAAGATGAATAAAGTTTCATCCCATTGTGATGAGGGACATGCCGTGCCCCATTGTGCTGGGCGGAGCTGTTAGGCTTGTTTGATATATAGGTCTTTTATGTTTGCACTATTGTGCAGCTGTCATGGGTATGAGCTTCACCCAGTAGCCATCACGTGGCAGCAGGTCTTGCCAGTGGGAGCTGTGCCTGCACGTCCCTTCTGAGATCCCTGCCTCTTTCTTGTCTGTGGCTTTGCCACTGCATGCAGGAGGGCCTGGTGCCTGAGTATGGGTTGTGGAAGATCAAGTCTAGCACGTGCTGATGAGACTTAAGACCTGTTAGCTTTTTATAAGCCTGAATCAGGCAAACAAGCCAAGTAGCCATGAGTAAAACCTCATTTATTTGTGTGCTGCATCTCCCTGCATCTCACCAGTGTCCTTCTGCAAAAGATGCAGCCCCTGTCCTGTGGCTTTGTGTCTGCTGCTGGCACTGAGGCACGGAGACGACGGGCACTGAGCACTGGGGGACAAGCTGTGCTGCGTTGTGCTGGGATGTGCTGCCTCAGGGGAGGCTGTTCGGTGTGTTAGAGCCTCATGATTTCTGTGTGACTTTCTGGCTCTCCTCTCCTCTGTCACAACCCTGCAAGCGTCATTTCTGAATCTGACTTCCTTTTCCTCAGCCTGTTTGTCATCTTGTCTCTGAAGAGGATGGTGCTTAAGGACACAAGTGAAAGAGTGCATTGGATCTCCCTTGATCCTGGCCTGCTACGTGTTAAAGGGGTCTCCTGTTTTTTGTGGGCTTCCATACAAGCAGTACCAGAGATGCTCAGGGCACCTGAGCTCCACAGCTCTGCTTCTGAGGATGTTTGACAGCGAAGCAGTTCCTTCCTCTTGAGAAACTCCCTGGTGGGATGGCTGTAAGGAGTTCTGCAACAATTGGCTCTAGCTGGGGGTAATCACTAGTTTGGAGGTTAATAAAGGGCCCTCTGGCAAAATCCCAGTTCTGCTCAAGGGCTGGTTAAGTGAGGATTTACTGTGAGACCTGGATTCCTTTGAAAATCTGGCACTTGAAAGCCAAGTGTGTGGGCAAGGAACAGGGCAGGCGTAGAAAATAAAATTTTTTCCCTTAGAAATCCACATGTTAGAAAATAGTATTGAGTGTTGAAGCAGAATGGTATGAATTCCTACCAGGTTACTGTGCCAGAAGGAGCTAATGCTTTTCCAGACAAGGATGAATCAGAATGAATTACAGAGTGGTTTGGGTTGGAAGGGACCTTAAAGAGGATCTCATTCCCATCTCCCTGACAAGGGCAGGGACACCTTCCACTAGACCAGGTGGCTCAAAGCCTCATCCAGCTTGGATCTTGGACCAGTGAGTGGGAACAGAGAAGGGATTCCTCCTCCCTAAGCAGTTCTGGTGAGTCTGCCACTGACGTAAAGGGCCCTGTTCTGGTGTCTTCATCCTTGAAATAACTTTGATGGAAAACTGAAGAAGCCACAGGAAAAGATTACAGACTATTCAAAGGCTGGAAAAGTGTCCTCCAGAGATAAATTAAAAGGGCTTTGTTTTATTAATTTATCAAGGTGTCTGTTGAGAGGTTCTTTGAGAAGGGTATGGGGCAATACACACTGTTCAGAACCCTGGAAGGAAAAGCAGCAGCACAGTGTTATGGTCAGACTACTGACAAACAAACAAAAACCATGTAATTTCAACAACCATTGGAGGAGAATTCTAAGGGAAATCCTAAGTGCCTCTAAAGCTTTTGAGCTCTGTTGTTTGAAGGTTTCTGATCAAATCATGTGGTGCCTAGAGGGGAACACTGAATCACGTGCAGGCTGCCAGGCTCAGTGCCAGTGTCATTGGGTAAGGTGATGTTGGGTAGAAAGGTCTAGTGAATCTTTTTTGCAGCTCCAAGTCCCTAACCTGCCACAGGGCTATCCTATCTTCCAACCCAGGTAACTTCCATTTCATTTTGACTGCTTTAGGTCATTAAGACACCATCACAAGAATTCACGGTGGTTATTTTTAACTTGCTGTTCCACAAATTCCCTTTTTTTTAGATATCTGGCTTGTAGTCTTATGGCTTTACTGCTCCATTCCCCTTTTTGAAGAAGCTCTTAAGAAAGAAAAAGTCACCACATAGTACATGACACAGTCACTCCTGATGTCAATGGTCTGTCTCAGTAGGTCTAACCAGAACCAAGTATGTTCCAAGCAGTGAAAACATGTTTGGTTTCCAGGGGTATAGAGTTTGCAGTGCTGTGGAGATTTCACCAGAAAGCATTTCACAACTTTCTGTGAATTACAGGCAAGATCCTCTACTCTGGTCATTTCTTATTCATTGAGACATTGTTTCTCTTTCTTTAATGCCAGTTCGCAAGAGGGGAGTAGCTTGGTAGTTTCCTGTGACTATACACAACTCACAGTTTGCTCTGAAGCCGCTTGCACCAGTTACTGCTTGCTCAATTTACACATTCAGGGAACTAGCTTGAGTTGATGGTCATTAACATAGTTTCTTAGATATGGGGAAATGATTGTATACAGGCTGGTTACAGAAAATAACCTTATATTGCGTGATAAAAGTTTAATAGCACAAAGTGGAAGGTTAAAAATGTTTACAGCCGTGATCCTTAATTTCAAGGACAGAAGTTAAAAGAAATAAATTACAGGAACTACTTAATGAAGTCACCTGGACTGAGGAGCACGAGGACTTGGCATGGAACAAAGAGTGCCATGGAATTTTTAGTTCAGCACAAAACCATCTGAAGCTTGTGTCCTGAATAATGTGTAAATATTTCAGGAGGTAACTCCAGAACTCAGTAGTTGTGTATATCTGTGGTGAACGATATTGAGAATGGACAAAGAATCTGCTAGCAACAGTAAAAGTGATCGATCAACAAAGAATGCTGTGACCTGGAGATCAAGATGCATATGGAAAACATGAGAATTGTTCCCTATTGAGATCCTGCAAAGGAAACTCTTTAACACTCAACAACATGGTCTTTAGCAGTATTTGAAGGAGACTGGGAGAACAGCAGAGAGGAAATGGCCCTATGTAAAGATTAAAAATCAGGTGTTAGGTGTGACTCCGCAACTGGACAAGTGGAGACACAGGAACAGAAGCAGAGGACAAAATAAAAAGCAAGTATAAGGACAGGCCACCCCATCCAGAATAAAGTGTGGAGACTGAGGTATTCCAGTGGCTTGCAAATTGCAACCTGAGAGCTGAAAGAAGGAATAGTTGTCCTGCAGATTTGGTGTCCAGCCGGAGATGGTGCCACAAGAGGAACTAGTAAAGGTACCTCGCTTTCAGTGGAAAAGAGGGATTTTGATAACTTTGGAAGAAGGGAGGTTATGTAATAAGTAGAAAGAAGGACAAAAAGGAATACTTATTTGCTCCAATGATTTTATAGCATGTTGGTCTAGATTCTCTCTGATAAAGTAAATGTGCTGGATCCCTTTACCTGGATTTCAGTAAGTTTTTTTAATTTCAATTGTGAGTTTTAATTAAAATCAAGATGATAAGGACTGTAAAGATACAATAAAAAGGGGGGGAAAATAGGTCATCTTAAGAAAAGAGGATGGTCTTACTGAAATGCACTGAAGTGGATTTTAGGACCCACATTCATAAACACTGTCATTAGGGACCTTCACACAGGGGAAGAACGTGCTAATGATATGAAGCTGGGAAATACTGCTGTACAGCTGAAAATCAAGCTATTGCAGCAGACGTGTGAGGACTGCCTATAGCATCATGGAAACTCATATTCTTGAGTGCTGAAGAGATGCTAATAAGAATTCCAGGTGTGAACTTCTGTAGGAAAATTAAAAAAAAAAAAAAAAAAAAAAAAGATGAGACAAACCACCTGATCGTGTGCTCACTGTTAGCAGTTTCACATGTGGCAAGAGAATTATTTTCCATATATGTTGAATTTATAACTTAGCATCTGTACATTCACTAAAGATTAATTAAAACTTGAAGAGAAACAGAGAGTTAGTGAGGACCAGAGTAGATGGGTCATTTATTTTCTGACAAGCTAAACTCTTTCAGACTTCCATCTGAACTTTCAAAACACAGTTTGAGAAGGGATAGAGTTGCTGCCTATAAATACATCAGGGAATAAACGCTACCAAAAGGACAGCCTTCATATAGGAACAAAGAAATACATTTTAAACAAAAATTCAAAGAAGATTGAGAAACACTTAAGATTTTATACTAAGCCCAAGAAAGCACAGGACAGGAGGAGGACCACTGCTTTCCATATGTAACTTGATCAGGTCATGAGAGGGAGGTCACGTAGCCCCTTTTTAACAAAGGGGGATCAGACTCAGGGCCCAGGCAAGTGTTGTCAGTCCTAATTTGCACATAGCTATAGGTAAACTCTTGTTCTGTTTGCTGCAATTAAAAAGATTGATGTATTCACTGCTTAAGAGAGACTGTGGTGCAGCTCAGTACTCTTGGAAGTCCTTGCCAGCTCTGAATCTCCACATTTTTGTCCTGCTGGGACAGCACTATAGCTGGTGCTTTCCAGCAGCTGCTGGCAAGGTTTGCTTTCCTACCTGGAACAGACTGACTCAGGGATCTGGAAGCTCCTGTGAGACCTTGCCTAAAGTCAGACTTTCTGATTCAAAGAAGTTTTGATATTTTGAAACTGAGATTTGGAAGCAAGCCTCTTAAAATCAAATTCAATTTCTAATTATCCAAGTTGTTTTTATCAATAGGCAACAATGGATTTGTAAATAGTATATATCATAACTGCATATCGAAACACAAAAATGTGTATTTTAAACCCATCCCTACTGGAGCTGATAGAACTAATAGCTACAAAGCCGCTGCCATACCACAGGGGTAGTCCTGGTTTAGGAGCTTCCAGGCCAACTGAATCCTCTGGCTACCTGCTTCCTACAGTTTGGTTACAGAGAAGACCAGATCAGGATGTGGCCAAACGGGATCTAGAGCCCCATAGACAGGTGCTGGGTTACTATTACCCTAGAAAATCAAGGGACAGCAACAAGATAATTAACACTCTTGCCTCAAAATATTCCTTGCCATCCTACGCTTAGGCACTGAAAGTTGTTTTTTTGTTGGACACAAGCTGTGGTGGTGGAGATCTTGAGTGGCTGATGGTCATCATCATGGCTAGGCTTCGTGAACAAAGACTTGGGAAGGGCTCTACCCATGCTTGCTGCAAGTGCACTGATGGCTAAAAAGGCCAATGAGAGATAGGCAAGTCCGGTTGCAAAAGGCACAGCAGAAAGTCTCCATAGGCGGTGTTGGTGAGGCACGGTTCTTTCTGCATTGTCTTTTCTCCTCCAGACTGATTCTGCTTGCGTTCTCAAAGGAATCAGCAGCGTTATGGGTGGTGTGTCTCCATGTCTCCAGATACTTCTCCAGGGACACCCCCTCGTCGTGGGGGAGAAGCTTGCGTGCCCTCATGAGGTTGCGAGCTATGGTGGCAGCTGATGGTACCAGCACAATGAATGCATGGATGTGGAGATGGAAATCAAAATAACTTGGAGGAGACATTTTATGCAACTATTGCAATTTCATAGCAACCTAATACCACCTCAAAGGAAAGATTACTGTTTAGGGAATTCTAACCAAATCTCAGTAGTGAAATACAAGCTGCAGGTGCCAGTATCTGGGATTCACCACGGTGAATGGCATAGATCAGCCTGGTTCTGTTTGGAAGTCGTCCAGGGAACTTAACTCTAAATTGTGAATAGGCACAACAGCAGTACTGATAAACTAGTGCCTACTGTTGTTACATTAAAAGTAACAGACAATAAGCCCTCAATAAGCTCAGGAATTCATTAGTATATCCCATGGGAAAGGATTACTGGTACAAATTTGAATCAGGCCCGGAGTGCCAAGATTCTACTAGACATCCAAGCCTTTCCTCATCATGAGTTAATTTTTCTGGGAATGACATCTTTTTCCTGAGAATAAACCCTTTTTACAAGCATTCAGAGGTCATCTCTCCCCACAGCACTGGAGCCAAAACAAGACCAGCCAGTGTTTCCAGAAGTACACCCACACTACCTCAGCCCGGTGCATCTTGTGCTGCACAGGATTGGAGAAGTTCCCTGATGCCAGTGTCTTGTGCCTTGGGCTGGATCCATGCTGAGCTGAGCAGAGATTTGGTGCTGTGCATTTCAAGATACCTCACAGCAAAGAAGAGCACAGTGCTGGACTGTTTAAAGGGGCCTGAATTCATCTGATCAGATCTTCTCTGACATAAGCCTACCAGAGAATTCCAGGGGTGAGCTTTTGGTGAGAATAATGCAGCGAAGTGAACCTTGTACAGGAGGACAAACTCTGTGCGCTCTTCTACTTGGCCAGATTCCTCATGGGATAGGGCTGTGGTCTACAATCCCCTGAATCCCCAGAATGCACTTCCAGACCAAGTGCCCTGATAAGGGAGTCACCTTTTATTCTAATGGTGTGTTATAGTTTAGTTAAATGATTTCATTTACCTAAACTATTGTAGAGTGTCCTCATCTGCCAGGTATCATCTCTACAAAAAAAGCTGACAAAGTTATACTTTGTATAGGTGGAAAGAAGACACGTGTGATTACAGCTGCTGTGATATGATAAGCTCATCCTTGAAGAGCAATGAAGAGGGAGGACAATGAAACCTAAGAAAGTCAGGGCAGCAAAGGTGACAGCCCCACAAGTATTCCATTTGTGCAGAGTCAACACAGGGCAACCTCTATGGAGAAGCAAACAGAATGGATAGACTCAGGTGTGAGCTGGGAATGGCATGGGGCTTGTCTGGAAACAGGAACAGACTGAACTGTTATTCCTCTGCTGTATACACCTGCTTTCTTCATTTCCATTCAGGATAATGACCATTAATAACATAAACAATAGGAACATGAGCAGGAGAGAGCATTGGAATTGTGGTTTATGGTTTGTTTTCCCTCCACAGTCCTCTTTCCTTGAGCCTTGATAAATGAGTATCTTCTTATCTGATGGTTCAGTTTATCTGGTATCGGAAGAAACAAGGTGAATCATGACAAAGTCCATGTTTGTGAGTGCATTGATCCTACCTGCAGATCACCACTGAGGGCAGGGTTCTCCAGAGAGGCCAGGAGCGAGGTACCACCACTGGCACAGCTCATGGAGAAGGCCATGGTGCCAGGCTGCCAACAGCCAGCAGATTTTGTTCCCAGCTGCCAGCTTTTTGGGAGAGGCTCCTTCTGCTCAACACAAAACCCAGCCCCAGCCAGATCTTCTGTACCGCTTGACGGATCTTGAGCCCTCTTGCAGTGATGGCAAGCCTGTGGATGTGGATGTATTCACATGGCTATGCTGGGCACAAAGGAAGGTGATGGGATGACCAGTGGGCTGGGAAACAGCTGGGCAAAACTGGTTTAGCAGAGGCGTGGAGCCCATGGGGCACAGCACAGAGCTGGGACTCTAGCAGTGCCACGGAGTAAGACACAATATCCCACAAACTTGCATGACACTTTTTTGTATGTGCACAAATTGCGTGTTGAGGAAAAGAATTTCCCCCATTCCCTTCTGCACCACGTGGAAAAATATTTTGGTGGTTGGACTAAACTTCCTCCTTGATGATTTTGGTTGATTGTACCGTAAATCTGCTATCCTGAGAAAGTAAGTGCTCATTCCCTGTTCTTCAATACAATACAAGCCGGGACAGTATGGGCACAGGGTGTATTCCACCAGGCTGTGTAGCTATGCCTGCTCTGTCCTTCCTTTTGTGGAAAATACTCTTGCCTGCAAACAGACCTGGGGCCCCATGCATGCTGTTGCTCTTTCTGACCCTTTCGTGATGGGAGAAACAAAACTATGAGCAATAACTGAGAAGAGGTTTCACCCAAGATTATACAACAGCAAGATGGGTTGGTTTTCGCTTCGTTTTTTTTTTTTTTTACTTTGTTTCTTTCTTGATAATCAGACACTTCTTTCTTGGCAAGCGGTGAGCTGACATCACCAGGACTCTGGTCTCTTCTGGGAGTTCCATTAGCTGATTAAGGTCCACCCTCATGCCATGCATCCTTGATTACACCAAATGTGCATCCCTTTGCATCTACCTGCATCTACCCTTTGCATCAACATCTGTTGATATGCCTGGTTATGAGACATAAAGATACGGGTTTTATTACAAGCAAAATAAATTGTACAGGAAGTCACTAATCCAAGGGAAAAAGACTTTAGGGGGGTTTTTTGTTTTGGTTTGGTTTTTTACTAACATATAAAGGTGTATCGTGGAGTTGTAAGGTATCAGCTCCTATGGGGAGCTGATGCCAGGGAACTGCAGATCGGAGATAGGGAAACTCACTAATCCAAGGGNAAGGTGTGCTCTGGGGACTTGTGTAACTTTGAGCGCCTGGCACGTGTTGTAAGTAAAATTTTCCTACTTGCTGTATTTCTTTGTCTCACGAACTCGTGTTTGTATTCCAAATTCAATAAGTTGAGAGGTTTTCTCATGTGGTCACTTTTGGTGCAGGACCTTGTTCAAAGCTTTTAGGTATCCAGGTACACTGAGCAGCACCCAAATACTTCCTGCCACCTTTGAGAAGAGGCAGAAAGACTTCTGCCCAAAGCAGAGCTGTGTCATCCTCCAGCCTCCGTAGAAAAAAAAAATGCTTTTCTTAACTATACTTCAGTAAAAAGAGGGGACATCCATTGTTGAGCAGTCCCTCATACAGCCCTGAGGAGAGGGGACAGCCATGGCTGAAGGGTTCACACCTCAGTATTGCAGGGTCCTTCACCCATTGCTGAGGAGAGTGGACACCCACTGCTGAGAGACCCTTCACTCAGAGGTCCCAACACCATCACTGAGGAGAGGGGACCATTGAGGTGTCTTTCACCCACTGCTGAGGAGAGGGGACACCCATGATTGAGAGGTGCCACTGAGAAAAGGGGACAGCCGTGGCTGAGGGATGCCAACCCTGCTGCTAAGAAGAGGAGACACCCACAGCTGAGGAGAATGGACGCTCATGGCTGAGTGTTCCCAGCCCCATCACTGAGGAGAGAGGACACGCACGGCTGAGGGGTCTGAGGAGCCGACTGGGGCTCCCTCTCCCCAGCTCCAGGGTCACCGCACGACCCGGCGGGGGACTGGGGTGGGGTACGGGCACCCCCGGGGGGAATCACCGGTTCGAGTCCCGCGTCGAGTGGCTTACCTGACCTGACCGTAGGGCTGCAGACTTTGCTTCCAACCCCTATAAAAGGTAGCGGAGGCTGTGTTGAGTCAGAGCCACCGCCTCCTCCCCGCCCGCCTCCCTTACGTGCGGCCGGGCGGGCGGGCAGGCACGGAGCCGCCGTCCCGCACCCGCGCACTTGCCGGAGATGAACCGCGTCGTGCTGCGGGTCTCGCTCCTACTCGCGCTCTTGCTCCTGCCCGCCCTGGGCGGCGCCAGCTCCGAGAGCGACCACGACCAGGAGCACGGTGGCGAGAACGCCTCGCACTCCCCGGGGAAAGGTGAGCGGGGGTCCCCCCGCGCGTGGGGCGCCCCGCGGCTGCGTTTGGGCTCCCCGCGCACGGAGCGCCTCGGGGCTTGGCTTGGGGTCCCCGGCCGCTGGGCAGACTGATGCGTGGAACACCCCAATACTGAGTTCGGGGTCCTTGTTGCATGGGGCGCCCTGATGCGCGGGGTTCCCCTCCCGTGCTGGGTTGGTGATCCTTGATGGCGTGGGGCGCCCCAGTGCAAGGGTTGCTGGATTTGGGATGTTTGGTGCTTTGAGGAGTGGGGAGGATGCTGTCCCCAGTGCTGGGGAGTTCTCCCCTCTCTTCGTTTGGAGGAGGGAGGGAGGAGCTGCTGTACCTCCTGCTGCACCCTTGTTAGGGCTCCAGGTGTGCCCCAGTGTGATGTGCCCCTGCGGAGCTGTGTCCCTCCAGCATCTCCCATTTGCAGGCGCTGCCCCCCCTCCCAGCACGTCCCTGCCTTTGTCCCTGCTCCCGCCAACTCCTCTACAGCCCGACCGGCCCGACCCCTGCCCAGGGGCTGGGCCCTCGCTTTGCGCGCAGCCCTTTTCCCTCGCTAAGTCCCTTTTGCATCGGACTGGGGGGGCTCACGGCTTCCTTGGATGGGGGTACCAGGGCTCTGCACCGAGCAGTCCCGCTCGCTCCTTCGGTTCGCCTGGAGGATCCAGCCCCGCACCCCGACACGGTGAACGGCGGCCGGTTCCCTGTATCCCGCAGCATGTCTGCTGCGCTGCCCTGCATCCTCCTGGCCCCACTCAGCCCGCCGAGGAGGGGGTCTGGCTCTGCTGGGGGGGGGCTGCCCCATGGCTGGCGACAGGGATGGGGGGACGTGCCTGAAGTCAGGGCTGCGGGGTGGTGTGTGCCCCTCCTCCCTGTGAACCGCCTTTCTGGAGGTGCGGGGGCTTTCAGGGTCACAGTTTCAGGGGATAAGTCCTGGGTGTTTGGTCTCGATGCCTTTTCTGAGTGGAGACTGTGGCGCCGCCAGTGCTCTGCGAGGTTTTTGGGGGAGCGCTGTGGATTTGTCCGCGTGGGGCTGAGCGCTGCGCTGGGGCACTGCTGTGCCTGGCTGCGCTCCTTGTCCCTGCGTTGCCCGCAGGTTTGTTTCCCGGGCTCAGCCTCATAGCGTGTCCTTGGTTTTGCCTCTGGTAAGAAGTAGTCTTGACCTGTGCCAGGACAGCTGTCCTGTGGTAAGGACCCGGAATTTTTTGGTCCCAGGAGCAGCTTTTGTTGTTGCAATGAATCACTTTTCTTACCAAACCCGCTCTTGCCAGGCTGAGCACAGGACGGTGATGGGGATGCAGATGCTCCCTGCCACAGAGATGAAGTAACCCAGGCCACAGAGTGGGAGGGTGTCGGGTGTTCAGCATACTGGTGTGCTATGCTGGCAGCAAGCAGCTGGACACTGCTTTAGGTTTGGGATGGGTGGTTGGGAAGACTGAGTTTGGGATGGAGATGGGGAAAGGCAGTGGCATAGAGGTAGGCAGGGAAGAGTCAACTTGGCCCAGGATGTACCAGTGTAAGAGACAGAAGGTCTGGATGGAGTCCAGAAACAGGTTGTGGCTGGAACCTTTCTAGGCTCCTGCCAGGTGCCAGGAGCTGCGCGTCTCAGCACCTCTGCCTGGTGATGAGCTGGTTCCCTCTTTCTTGAGGCTTGTGCACGAGGGAGGACTGGTGGCGTCCCAATCCTGGGTGCTCAGCGCCTGTCCGCCTGTTGTCAGTGAAGCTTTGCCATGGGGTTGCTCCATGAGCAGCCTCTGGCTTGCCCAGAGACCCGAGTCCCATGTTACATGCGTCTTTGGGAAACAGTAACTCCCTTTCCCACTGCAGCCTGTTTCCTCTCCCTTCTCTTCAGATGTGTCTTGATCTGTGTCCTCTTTTTGCACATTCCCCAGTTCATTCCTTTTCCTCCAGCTGAACCCATTTTTCTTGCTAATACTCCTTATTCGTCTCTTTCCCCAGCTCCAAGCACTGATCTGCCCTCTGGGATTTCCCCCTTTTTATCCCTTTTGTTGTGATGGCCCTTTCTCTGCAGCACTATGTCATTGTTTCCTCTTTCCTCCAGCACTCTCTGGGGCAGCTGAGTTCAGACTGAGCAGGAACATGCCCTGGAGTAAAGCCTGCCCTATGCCTTCCTTCACCCAAACCCTTGCCCCTGTCGGGGGGAGCTGGCATAGTCTTGAGCCTCACAGCCCAAGTAGTCCTCCCCGAGGAGAACAAAGAACAATCCCTGCAGCGACCTGTGCTACCAGTGGCAGATTAAAGGCTAATCCCAAAGTCTTGCAGTGGTCAGAGTTTATAAACACAAAGGGGCTTTAATGCAGACAGGCTTGGGAGAGATTGGTTCCCCCATGGCCAGCACATGGGGCAGTGTCCTGAAAGGGCATGGGTGCTGTATGGGTTGTGTGTCTGGATGGAGAAACCAGGGTGGAGGTAGGGCTATGATGGTATAGCCCTCCCGTAGAGACACTTCTTGTGGGGCTTGGCAGCAGCATGTTTGAGATATGCACCCACCCTGCCCACAGCCTGCCCAGACCAGACCATGCCTGTGCCATACTTGCCACAGAGTCATCTGGAGAGCTGGCTGTGGGCAGTGTGAGCACACTGGCACAGCCTGGGTACAATGATCAGTCTTTTGCTTTACAAGGGACATCGGCTGTGTTTTGTAGGCTGGGACATGGCTGCTGTGGCTGGACCCTACCTTGGCACCTGCACTCTGTGTGTCCTGCTACCTCCTGCATTACCAACCATTAGGAATAATACTCTGCTTACCCTCTTTTCTGGACCATGAAGCTCCACTGGTCCCTCCACAGCCCGGGGCTGATCTGTAGACAGGGTACAGTAAGGTGGTCCTGACCTGGCATCTGCAAACTGAACTCATCCCACCGAGCTTTGCTCCAGGTGTGGCTTAGGGTTGGGTCCCAGTGGGAAGAGGAAGCTCTGGCAGGATCCCAATGCTCCCTGTGGCTGAGCACAGATCACCATGTGCCCAGCCGATAAGAGAGCAGGATGTGAGAGCTAGAAGTGAGTCCGCTGCCCTGCCTGCCACACACAATCCATCGAAAATCTAGAGTTCAAGGCAAGCAGGCAGCACCAATAGCAGTGTTGCTGTCATGCAGCATCCATGCTGTGAGGAGCACATGCTTGTTTCAGAGTTATCAGGTGTCCTGCAGCAGCCTCAGGCTGTGTATCCCCTAAAATGTGAAAAACTGAGGAAGGGGGATGCAGACATGTGGGACGAGCCTTCTGGTCTCCTTCCCTATTGTTTGGCTCTGCTGAGGGTTCCCTCTTGTTCCGTGCAAATCATCCTGAGTCTTTCGGGTGTGCAGTCCATCCCTGTGTGTCGTGTCCCTGGTGAGGTCTCCTGCAAGCAATTTGCTGCATCAGTGTCTTTCCCATGTGGGATTTGTAGCAGTCAGTGGTTGTGCAGGCTCCTCACCCTGCCAAAAGCTTCTCCTACCCTTCCTCCCGGTCTGCAGGACATGCGGAGCAGCACACTGGTAATGGCAGCGTCTGCCTGAACTCGGCAGGAAAGTGTTGTTGGATGGTGTTGGATGTCAAGGAGGGAAGGGAGCTGGCACTTGCAGCACTGCCTGTATCCCAGAATGGGAGGGCTGAGAGGGAGCGAGCAACAGCAGTAGAAAGCACAAAGGGAGGGAGAGAAGGGGGAAAACTCGTGGGAAACTTGGCTGGGTCGTGGGCTGCTGGGGAAAGGAGGTGGTGGTTAATACTCAGGTGAACCAGAGGGGCTCTGCGTGGCTGAGCATGGAGGCATTTTTGCTTGCAAGGGGAGGCAGCTCCTGTGAGTACCTTACTGTGTTTTCCTGCTGGGACTCCCTGCAAGCAGCCCTCTTGCATGTTATCTCCCAGTGTGCTCATTGCATCACCAAGGTTGTTACTCTCCTCGTTGTTGGGCGCGCGTTGCAGTCCCTGCCAGGGCTGTGTGAGCTCAGAAATAGGGCAGGGCATGAAAAGACCCACTGCTGAGGTGCTGTCACGTCTGTTGTGGTGAGTGGCAGCAGTTCAGCAGAAAGAAGACCTGGCGCCACACAGTTTTTCAAGGGAGAAGACGTGCTTCAGTGGGGAGTGTGGGAGGCAGATGAAATTATGCAAATCAGCACTTGGGCAGGGCAGTGGGTTAATGTTCATGGCAAAGGGCTGTGGGTTTGAAAATGCCTCCACGTGGAAGGGATTGGAGTAGTGCATGGCTTCTCAGAGCTGTGCTGAGGCTGGGACAGATGCTGAGAGCCTGACCCGGGGCCCCGGGCTGGGCTCCTTTCGGTGCTGTCCTGCAGTGCTCCATGAGTGTGCCAAGGGGACCCAACCCTGCACAGCTGGGCTTGAGAGATGCCTCCCCGAGGAGGTGGCCTGGCTGCACCATCACTGCACGACTACACAGGATGCAGAAACACACTCGGGTGCCTTCAGTGGATGGATAAAAGCTTGGGTGTCCTTTTGGTTCTGATGCTGAGATGCCCTTGGGAAAGTGTTGTATTGGGATGGATTGAACTGACTCCTGGGCGCAGCTGCAGCCTTTGGGGTGTTTAAAGCTGATGAGCTGAACTGATGGGAGGCTGTGAGAAGGGTCTGGAGCCCCTTTGGCTGTGGGAACAGATGGGTGCTGGGAGATGTGGGAACTTGGGGTGAGTGTCACGGTGCTGACACAGCAGGGCAGGTGTCAGCATGGTGCTATTGCTCAACCTACAATATGATGTTTGAGCTGCTTTTTGTCGAGGCAGAGTCCCTGGAGGCGAGCAGAAAGTGGGGTGTCGGGGCAGGCTCTGCCAGTTGAGGCATGTGCAGTGAGCCAAGGCACCACGTGTCAGCCCTGGGGTGCTGGGCTTTACCTGTGCCAGGACTGTCCCAGTGTGAGTGTTCCTTGGTGGGGGGGCTGCAGGAGGGGAACGCTGCCAGGAATCTGCAAATGTGGCTCTGTGTACAAACCATGTCCCCTTTGCACAGATAGTGACATAAGGGGCAGGAGAGCAGGAGCAGGGTGGGAGAGGATATAGGGTGTTTCCAGAGGAGGGTCTGTGTTCTCTGGATTTTGGTGCATAATCAGTGTCTGGGGAGCAGGTTACCTTTGTGTGAGCAAGATGGGCAGGATGAATGAATGTCAGCTTGCTGCAGCACAGCTGTGTGCATCCCAGGGCAGTGCCATGCAAGCAGGCATGGGAAGGGCACTGTAGCCTGTCCTGGGGCACACGTGTTCCTGCCTGGTGCAGGCAGCTGTGGCTTGCCCAATCCTCTGCTTGCTGCTCCTTCTTTCTGTGCCTTTGGGAATACCAGTGTCTGGGCAAGTGATTCCCAAGTGTTGGAAATGCTGCAGAGGTGAGTCACCTGGAGAGAGACCAAAGATATGTTCCCATCCCTGCAACACATTGTGCCCCTAAACTCCCTTCAGACCTTTCTAGCCTGATTTGGCTGTGGCCATGCACTTACCAGCAGATGCACTAAAGACCTTCAGCAGTACCCCTGCATGGATCCTAGCTGAGAGGAGGGCAGGATCCTGCTGGGCTTGGGCCTTGTATGGGACATCTGGGCCTGGGAAAACTTGCCTCTTCCTTTCTCACCCCTGAGCTGGAATCCACTCCTATTAATAGCAAGTGGCTGCCGATAGCTGTTGTCAGAGGCAGGGGACCAGAGCAGCGCCTGCTAAGCCCCTGTGTCCTGGCCAGGCTGGGAGGCAGTTGACTTCACCAAGGAACAGAGATGGCATCAGGGCTGGACTGTACCTATTAAATGCTCCCCTGTGTCCTTGTTGCTGTATGAATGCCTCCCTTTGCCCCAAACCTGTCCCAGCCTGGCACCCCCTGCTCCTGCTCTTGTAGGCTGGCATGTGCCAACAGCATGTCTGCAGTGACACACTGGTAAGGACAAGTCAGAGGAGGAGCCCATGAATTACCTGTTGCATCAGTCAGAGCAGTCACATAATCCTGTTGGGCCATGTTTCCCTGTTTGTGGCAAATCTGAGCCCCACATCCCTTTGCCTGAAGCTGGTTGCCTAGAAGGGCTGGTGATAGACAAGGCGTTCGGTTGGGGTGTCTGAGAAGAGGCTCTTGTGCACCTCTAAGGTCATCTCCAGTGTTATGCTGGGAATCCAGGCTTTGCTGGCCAGTTCGGAGGAGTGATGGTGTGAGGGCCAGACTGTTGAGTACTGTTGTACCCTCAGGACCTGCCCAGAAGGTCTTTGCCCCCTCTAGATCTGCACAGCAGGCACACCACCAGCTGTGGGAAGCTCGGGGCATGTCCTGCCCCGCTGTGACTACTGTGGGTCCCATGGGTGACAGAACATGCAGAGGTCCTGGCACAGGCTTGCCCGTCGTCCCTCCTGATTTTCCTAGGGAAAGGGTTTTGCATAGTAGGACCCTTAGGCAGCTCTGTGTGGGCATTTGGGTAGCTGGGTGAATTACAACAGAGGGCTGCTGGGACAGGAGATGAGCATTTGGCCCGGCACGTTTTCTTGTGGCAGTCTATCCCCATGGTAGAGGCACTCACTGATGTATAAAGACTAGGGTTTGATGCTCATTTGCTTCCTCTGCTGTGAGTTCCAGGGCTGCTTTCCCCACTGGGAGGAGAGAGTGTCTGCATGGTGCAGTGCATCTTGCTGCCCAAACTCCTCGTGATGTGGGACCTGCACTTGTGAAGTGCTGTGTCTTGGGGCAATGGGAGGTTTTGGCTGCTCCAGAGTAGCTGCCGAGTATTGGTACAGCTGCTTAGTGGCAGAAGCAAATATCTATGATTTTTCCCTCTAAGGATGATGACAAGATGGCAAGCCCTGGGGTTGTCCCTCTGACTGACAACTGCGGGGGACCTGGCCCTGTTCCAGGGCAGCAGTACTGTTTGGGAGCATCCCCTTTGCAGGGGAGGGAAAGCAAAGGCAGGGAGGGGGATTGAAGGCAATGGGAATCCAGCGACCTGCTGCTGGGGCTGGGAGTGCTGCCTGGCAGAGGTGTGCTTGCTGACAACCTTTTCCTTCCATTCATGTGGTTTTTTCTTTTCTTTTTTTTCAAGACCACAGTCACTGGAGCTATGAAGGTAAATACCTCACAGGTACTCCTGCTTTTTTCCTACTACTGGGCAGATCCTGCACCTGAACCTGCTGTGGTTAATGATTACAAGGCTCCTGTGCGCACTCCGTGGCTCACCCTTTCCTCATGCCTGAGTCTGACACAGCATGGATGGGCTGAAGAGCCAGGGGTTGCTCTGATTTCAACAGGAAGGAGCAGCTCCAAGGAGGGTTTCCCCAGTCCTTGGGTGTGGGGAGATACCCCTGGGAGCAGGACTCCTTCTTGAATGGGAACTCCCCTGATCCTGTGCCAAGTAGGGAAGCAGGGTTCTCTGGGCTGGACTTGCAGCCCATGCTGGGACTTTGACCAGCCCAGGGATTAGCTTGTCTTCACCTCTGCCCTCTGTCACCCTCCATTCCCCATCCTGCCTGGCCCTGCCCTCCCTTCATGGCTTGGGGGGCTTCTCCACAGCACCCATGATGGGCATCACTGCAGTGCTACCACAAATGCACCCCTTACTACTGTACCACCACTCTGGGGTTTGGCTTGGACAGGCTAATGCCCAGCTCCATCTTTACAGAGGTCCAGTGGGTGCCTGGCCTGAGGACAAGACTGGGTTTGCATTGGCCCATGACACACTAGAAACAGCCCTCTGCAGTGCTGAGGGAGGTTTCTGGGGCATCAGCCGTGCTTATCCCAGCTGTGGCACTGGGGAGAGGTGGCCATTTCAGCAGCCACTGCAGCTGTGTGAGCTGCCGCAGAGCCCAGCAGCATGGTGGTACCTCACTCAAGTGGCAGTGTGGGTAATACATGCCAGAGGCCAGGCTGTGCAGGACAGCGAGTGTGTGATGAGCTGCAGGGCAGCAACTCCACAGCTTGCCAAGTCCACTTGTAAATGATCTTTGTGCGTTCTTCCTAAACACCCCAAAAATAGACTTTCCTGGCAGCTCACCATGATCCAAGACCTTTCCTGGTACAGCTGTATGCAGTCACATGGTGGGACAGATCTGCTCCCAAGCTAACTTCATGCAAGCTAAACTTACATGCATGGATAATTCCCTGGCCAGTGCCCATCCCCTTCCCCACCATCACCAAAACCTTCTTGATAGTGGTCTCCTTACCTGGGTGATCTCACTCACACTCCCTCCCTTCCTTGAACCAGACCTGGAGCACTGGGATTCAGACTACCCGGATTGTGGGGGCACCATGCAGTCACCCATCAACATTGACACAGCTCGGACCATCTTCAGCCCTGACCTGCGGCCGATCCAGCTCTCTGGCTACAGCCTGCCTGCCAACAAGAGGCTCACGTTGAAGAACAATGGGCACACAGGTGGGTGCAAAGGCACAGGCAGAGGCAGGAACATGAGCAGAGGCTGCCCAGACTCTCCCAGCAGGACCAGGCCTCTCTGATGCCCTTCCCCTGGACCCTGGGAAGGAGGTTGTTTTGCAGGCTGCAGCAGTGTTGCCTTCAAGGCCAAGAAGGAAAGCTGTTGAGCCATTCCAGGTCTGTGTGTTTTCCTGATGAGGGAAGGAACCTGGAGACGTCCAGAGCCTTTGCAAGCTGGCCCCAGAACTCCATATTTTCTTCAAAAATATGTTCCTGGTATTTCTGACACACGTTTTCAGCCGGGTTCTCCCTTGCATTTCAAAGGACTCATCAGTCTCTGGATATGACTTAGCTTTTAAGTTACCTATGGCTGTCTCTTAGGACAAAACTTTGACCAACTTCTTTAAGTCTATGTTCAAGGATGCTATCTCAAGAAATTTTTACCAGTCTTTTGTTTCCCTTCTCCAATTTTAGAATGGTTTTGGAAAGTCTGGACAAAACTTATTCACATTATTTTAGTATCAGGCTCACTATGCCTGATATGGAGGACAACCATATCTTTCCATTCATCTCCCCACAGCTGAGAATGGTCAGATCTGGTTGCTACCAGTTTTTTCTGGGAGCAAGCAGACTGTTCTGTGCGTGCTGGTGTCTGCCAGTCCCCAAGCTAAGAAAAGGTTGTGGAGAAAGGGACTTAAGCACCTGCTGACAGTGAGATAAGACACCTCCTTGCCCTGGTAGCTAGTGAGATGGATCTGACCTGTGTGTACAGCAAACTTGACAGGTCAGACTCGCTGTGCATGGTCCCATCAGCTGCATGGTGCATGCGCAGAGCTCTGATTGTGGCCTCTTGCCCTAACGTGCCTGCGGAGTTAAACTAGTTGAGCTCAGTAGTTGCTATTTTAGACACCCTGGCATCTGGTGTTGCTTGGTGTTTAGAAAAGCAGTCAGAGCATTTTCACTGGGGAGGGGGGAAGTACTTTCTCCCATGCTTATAAAATGCCTTTATTTGTTGTGGCAATGACTGGCCTGCTTTATGAAAAGCCATAAATAAATAAAAAGTTGCAAGTCCAGTAAGATATTTGTACAGTTACTCATTTTGGTAATATAAAGTGTATATGCTGTACAGGCTTTTTAAAGGGCCTGAAAATGGCTCAGGTAGTTAGGAGAAGGAATGCAATGGTGTAGCTATACAAAAGAAGTATAAAAGCAGATAAATTCACAGGGAGGGAACAATGTCACACTTCCTGTATTTGAATTTTCTATCTCTGAACCCAGTGGCAGGGAACTTGAGATGAAAAATGACTCATCACAGCCCTGTTACATGGCTAATCTCAAACCTGTGCCCTAGCTTGGTGACGTGATTAAAGGGCATTTCACCTATAAAGGAGAAAGGAAAAGAATTGATATTAAAAATGAGGGACAGCCTTTCTCAGGGTCCAGGGATACTACTGATATTTTTGCCTCATGTCCAGGTAACTCAGCTTTAGATTTGCCACACTGTGGCATGAGTCCAAAATAGCTGGATAAACCACAGTGAAGTAAAGGCAAAACCAAGGATGAATTTACAGTATCCAAAGAGGCAAAAATTTTAGCTCTAAGTGCTTTCAAAATATTTAATGCTTCCGTGCCACCAGCTCCAATGCTGTCAGGCTGCTTTATTTGAAAGGTCCCAGCTCGCCAAGTACTGCAGCTCTCTGTCCAGCAGCACTGCTCTCATAGGTATTCACCACTCTGCCAATATCTTGCTCTACAAATTTTGTCCATGGTCTCTATATTATTCTCAGTTACTGAATAAATTGTTGGATAACATCTGGCTTGGAGCTGGCCTCGGGAGTCTTTGCAGAGGGGCTCTTTAGTTTCCAGCATTTTCCTAGCAGCTGTTTTTGAATGTGATGCATCTACTGCAGAATCCTCCAACCTGAAGTCAAAAGCTGAACCTTGCCACATAGGCAGACTTGCCCATGGCCTCATGAAAGACGAAAAGCAAGTTTTTTGGTGACAACCACAAACCTGGGATGAGTGTTTCCCTTGAGACATCTCCTCTGTGCCCCTGTGAGACAGACTGGGCTTTATGTTTTACTGACTGACCTCTTCCTTCTTCCTCTGCAGTTGTCCTCGAGCTGCCCGAGTCACTGGCTATCACTGGTGGCTATGCCCAGCAATACCGAGCTGTGCAGCTGCACCTGCACTGGGGCTCCCAGTTGGAACCTGGCTCAGAGCACACTGTCAATGGGCGACGCTTTGCTGCGGAGGTGAGGAGCCCTCGGGTGGTGGATGCATCCTTTCCCATGGTGCTGGGCAGGGAAGGTACCAGAGGGCTGTCATGCTCCTCACACATGGCTCTGGTTATCACTGGATGAAGGCTGTAACCCTTGGCCAGGATCCCAGGCAGCTCTGCAGTACTGAAGTTCAGTGCAGGACGCCATGCTCTGGTGCTGAGCCAGACTCACACTGAAGCCTGGTCCTGGGCTGATGGAGCAGGACCTGTGGAGGTCCCCAGGCTGGGGAAGCCAGCTCCCCTGGAGTCTGCTTTGGGAGCTGCAGGGACTGTTTACTCTGTACACACTGTCCTCTTGCTCTGCCAGCTTCTGTCTGGTTTTATCCCTCCTTCTCTAGCTGCTGTCCTCGAACTGAGTCCAGCTCTGCAGTATGAGCCCCTGGTATGCAGACATTGCTGTCCCTGACTGGGGAAGTTCCTGTAGGCAGACCTTCTTGCTTGCTGCTTTGCAGCAGCACATTCTCTTGGTCCCACCAGCATTTTCCCTTCCCAGGAGGGGCACTCATCGTGTGTGTCTCTCCCAGCCCTTGCTTCAGCAGGCTGGTCCCTGGGTGCATCTCCCATTGGTGTCCATCCTAAATTGGGATTGCCTGTTTCCCTTCCAGATCCATGTGGTCCACTACAACACCAAGTATGACAGCTTTAACGAGGCAATGGTTCGCCCAGATGGCCTGGCTGTATTGGGAGCCTTTCTGGAGGTGAGTCCCACAGATCTGCAGGGGGAGGGTGGGACTAGGGTGGGCAGAGTTGGGCACAGTTTTGGGGACTGTCAGAGTTGCAAATACACCTTGGAAGAAGGAGAGGGAGCAGAGCAGTGCTGATAGAAAGAAGGAGTCACTGGAATAGGGTGCCTCTCACAGGGAGTGATACCTCCTTGCTGGCACTGCCATCACCGGCTGGCCTCCCTTCAGCCCCTGTCCTTTCCATTACTGTGGAGTCTCTGTGTTGCAGGTTGGGCCAACTGAGAACCCATACTATCAGGAGATACTTGAGCATCTGCACAGCATCCAAGGAGTAGGTAAGGCCCTGTCCTAGGTAGTGCTTCTCTCAGGGGCTGCAGCCCTGCAGAGAAACCTGCTGCCTGGCAGAGCAAGGCTACAGCAAGCATTTGCCATGTGTACGTGAGAAGGGGAGCATTGCACCACTCCAAGATGCCTTCTGCTCCCACGTGCTTTCCCCTACCTCCTGGGCAAACCCACTGCTCCTTCTCCAGTGGCTGCAGTGGCACATGCAGTGCCAGTCTGCCCATGGTTTCCATGCTGTTGTCCTGCAAGGGATTGCAGGACACTCCCATGGTGTTTCTTCTCCCAGGACAGGAAGTCTTGGTGCCTGGATTCAACATTGCAGGTCTTCTGCCTGCCAACCTGAAACTCTACTTCCACTACAACGGCTCTCTGACCACCCCTCCCTGCTACCAGACAGTGAAGTGGACAGTCTTCAACCAGACCATGCTGCTTTCTCATGACCAGGTCTGCCAGGGCAATGAGCTCCACACTGGGTCTTTCCCACCCCCTCCCTGCAAGCGGGCACTATCTGTGCCGGTGCCCTGCAGCTCATCTGGCTCCCAAAGGTGGGATGGATGCTGCTTTCCTCACACTGTTCTCCTTTCAGATGTCAGTGCTGGTGAATAGCCTGAGGACCGATGACAGCGATCTTCTGCAGAACAATTACCGGCCAGTGCAGGACCTGCATGGGAGACGGGTGCTGGCGAGTTTCCAGACCACCCAGCCTTCGGTGAAGCACACTCCTGGTAAGGAGCATGTGAGCGTGCCCAGGCCGTACCCAGCTGCAGGGATGTGGAGATGGGGCGAGGGGCAGGAGTCAGTGTTTGATGTCTCTTACAGAAATGCAGCATTCGCATGGGTTAGACCTGCCCTGACTTACAGCAGCACTCGTCCTGGGTCCTGCTCTCCCATTTCTGCTCTTCTTTCACCCTGCCTGGAGAAGATTGTTTCTAGGAACTTATTTTATCCTTAGTCTTGCACATGTAACAGTAAGAGGACTAGGGGATGTTATGTTCAAGAGCAAACAGCCAGGTCCTGGCATCCCAGCTAGATCGTTCAACCCCAAATGCAATAGACAAATTCAGTAGGAGCTGCCAGTGGTACAAACTTGCAGTGAGCACCCCTTATCCACATCCTGCAGGAAGGGCAGTGCCAGGGACCCTTCCTGGAGGCTGCACTCTACTGATGGGGCCACACAGATGTTCTGACCAGGCACACAGTCCCCTGCCTGAGGCAGCCCTGTCTGCCTGTGCTCAGTTTGTCCTTGAAGGCCTTTCTTGCACTGGTGGTTTCCAGGAATGAGTAGGAATGACTCTTAATGTCCAGGTGTGACTATCACACAGCATCACTGAATTTTTGCCCCTGAGGTCACTGGGGCTTTTTGTTCAACATCCTGTTCCTTTTCTCTTTTGATGGCATTTCCTACACCTTCTGTCAGGTTGACTAATGGGAACAGCACACAGGTTTGATCCCAGGCCTCTGGGCAGCGCCTCGGTAACCATACACTGCGGTGCAAGGCACTTCCCTCACCGTCCCACCTGCAGCCAGCTTGCTCATGGCTGTAGGCTTTTAATCACTGTGGTCTTCAGCCTGGCTGAAGTAGTTTCCCATGTGGCACTGCATCAAATGCTTCACTGAAACTGGGAGAGATAAAATCTACCGCATTTTCTTTGTCTAGAGTATCACTTATCAAAGAAGGATATCAGGTTAGGCTGGCATGCTCTATCTTTGGTAAACCTGTTAGATACTTTATCATATTTTCCATTTACCTCCAAGCCTTTCTTTTACCACTTTCTTGCAAAAGCTGTTCCAAGCCCTCCCTCCGCTGACACTGGGGCAAGGGGGGGGGGAGTTGCTCAGCTCTATTCTTTTCTTTATTTGCTATTTCTATCCAAAAACCCCCACTACAACAAAGCCACAAAGCCCTTGTTCCCGAACTACCAGGGCAGTGTCCTGGTACTCCTGGATGAGGTTACTGGTCCCCTGCCTTGAGTGCACAGGATTTCTGGGGTTTTCTCCCCACATCAGTGCTAACCGCCTGCTTTATCCCTGGGGCCAGTGAGTGCTGAGATGGAGTGCTGTGGGATCACGTCCTGTTTTGCTTGCAGCTGCACCTTCTGTGCCCATGCTTGTTGATATTCTCCCAGTCACCCCCGGATTAGGATAACCTCTCCTGGCCCCGACTGCTGGGTGAAGGCGGCGGCTTTCCCACAGTTGGATACAGCCTGCAGATAGTGCCACTCTGCGCGCAATACCCCAAGCAAGTCGTGTACAGATGATAGTGCAGCTCTTTAAAAGCTGTGCTCTTGCGTTGGGTAAATATTTGCCCAGCACAGCTCCCTCCCAGCATGTGAAGCCACTAAACCATCCCCATGCTGGGTGCCCAGCTCGCAGTGAATGGCTGCCTCCTCCCAGGAGCTACCAGCCATCTAGCCACAGGCAACTGTCCCCATGGTCATTGCCCGGTGGGCTCATCCCCTGTTCCTCTCCAGGGTTGCCTGTGAGGTTTGGTACAGCCATAGGGTGCTGCAGCGCTCAACACACTGCCTGTCTGCTTCCTAGATGGTGGAAACAACAACGTGGGCGTTTCAGGATGCACTCAGGGTTGTGGACTGTGGTTCAAGGATCGTTTTCTCTCTCCT
Organism: Grallaria varia; assembly: GCA_013396735.1. NCBI lineage: Eukaryota > Metazoa > Chordata > Aves > Passeriformes > Formicariidae > Grallaria > Grallaria varia. Next base: position 62,803 of record VWZG01002017.1, read on the forward strand.
TCCCTTGATGCTTCTCACACAGTGTCAGGGCTGGGATTCCTGCAGCAGGACACAGTGAGCTGCTGCGGACATCACAGGAAGCTCTCTCCTCTGCCTGGTCATGTGGGATGGGGAGTCCTGGAGGCAGCTCTGCTTTGGCAGTGGGGGCCAAAGCTTGTAGGCTTGATGCTTCCCTCCCCAAACAGCCTCTTAACTACACTGTCTCTCTTACAGGTAGTGACGACTCAGCACCAGCAGCAGGTAGGTGAGGGGGTGGCACGCAGGATGGGAAGGTGGATGGGGGGTGTATGGGAAGCCATGTTCTGAGCTGGGGGACAGGGAGCACAGTTGGTTTACAGGGCTGCCCTAAAATCTGTGCCACTGGTCCCCACCTCTGATCTTTTGCTTCCTTTGCAGAAGGACACTCCAGCTCATTTCATGCAGGTAAGTGTGCTCAGTTGAGGCTGCTCCTTTGTGCTCTCTCTGCCTTTGGACCACCAGCCTGCTCCCTGACTCACCCCACTCAGCTGCAGGGGACCATACCAGTGTAACGACTGTGGTTGGCTTGCAGGGGACGTGCTGGCCGTGCTCTTCGGGGTGCTCTTTGCTGTCACAGCACTGGCCTTCCTGCTGTACATCTACAAGCACCGCACCCAGAATGCACGGTGAGCCACAGGGATGAGCAGAAGGGGGGCAGCGTGGGCCCAGGGCATGAGAAGGGATCTTAAGGGTGGTTTCATGCAGCAAGACCCACTACCTGGTATAATACTCCCCCACTCCTTCTTCCCCCACCAGGCTGGACTCACCAACCAAGTCCAAAGTCATCTACACGGCAGCCAGCACCGAGAACACTGCGTAAACTCCACACCTCTGTGGCAGCACCAGCCCCACCAGCTCAGTTGCCACCCCGCCTCCCTTCACTCCCTCCCTGGGCCAGCGATGAGCCAGTACTCCAGCATCACTTGGCTGCACAGGCTGCTCACATGGACTGTTTGCCTGGGGCAGCATTTGGCCCCAACAGATATTTTTGTTATAAAAAAGGTAAAAAGTGTTAAAAAAATAGTAAAAGCCTCCCATGGTACCAGACGTCTCTGCTGTCCTTGTGAGAAGCTGTGGGGCAGGAAAGAGCACCCTGCTGTAGCTGGACCCACAGTGGAGAAGGGTGTGCAGGGACCCCTTCCCAACTGGCAGACAGCATCAGCCCCAGCATGCTGGGCAGAGCTCCAGAGTAAGCAGCACAAGGCTTCTTGTACAGCCCAGCCCTGCCCTCCATCACTCTGGGACTTCTTCCTTCTCTTATTTGTGCAAAGCATTGGAAAAACATAACTATGGCTTGGTAGGGCTGGGGAAAGACAGAGCTGCAGGTGGCAGAGCCACCACTTGCTTGCTGGCCAGCCCCCACCCATCTCACCTCCAACTCTATCATAGCTGGATTAGCCAGAGTAGCCTCAGATCCAGGGCTACTTCACACCTTTCATGGTGGCTCCAGTGGAGCTGGAGCCAAACCCCTGGGAGCTTTATGGCCAGGGCAAAACCAAAACCAGGCCGAGAGGAGAGGAACCTGCAGACTCCCGCCTCGGCAGACTGCACCCCAAAGCTGTAAAACTAGAGCCCAACCCCTGTTAGAATGAACACAGCAGGAGCACGACCTCCACGCAAATGGGGCTTGTAACTGCTAGACCACCCCTGCTTGAGTTACATGAACAAAAGCCACTGCCACCACTGCCACCACTGCTTGTAGCCTCCCCATGAGGGCAGGAAATATGGCCACACACAGCCCCCACTTGTCTGTGGTATTTAATTTTATTGGTATAAAAGCCCACTATGGATAAAACTGCCTTCTCAGCCCGATGGCAGTTTCTCCCTCCCAGCCCTGTGGCACAGAATCAGGGCTGGTACCCGCCTGAAAATCCCCAAGAACAGGAGAGGGCAATGATCCATTGGAATGGTCCCTTGAACCCTCTCCCAAATCTGTGCCGGCAACAGCTGTGGCATTGCATCTCCTTCCAAGTCCTCCACCACCCTCCATGTCTACTGGACCCTTTGGATACTATCTTTTTCCCAGTCCAACACCCACCCTGCGAGCTGTCAGTACTCTTGGGTCCCCCAGCACCATCCTGCTGCACCAGGGTGCCAACTCACTGCGCTACCGCAGGTCAGCGCCAGGGCCATGGCTCCTGGGGCAGCAAGACTGGGCAAAGATGTGGAGAAAGGAGCCCCACAAGGGTCAGCCATGACCCAGAGCACGGCAGCACTTTGCAAAGCCCCTTCCTCCACCCTGCAGCGAGGAGGCAATGCAGGCGCCCCACCCTGGCACTGGGCGGGGTGCAGCACACCTGTGGCGGCGGGGGGAGAAGCGATGGGTTTCTTTGGGCTCAAGACTCCAGCAGTCCAAGGTAGCATCCTTCACAGGCAAGCTAACTGGGGCTGAGCTCACAGCAGGGTCAGCAGAGTCAGGTCCCCAAAAACAGCTGTTCTACATGGGGCTCCCAAAGGGGCGTTGGAGTGAGCCAGTCCCAGCCACACTGGTTAGCTGGCTGCCACAGCTGGACCCCAGTGCCTGCCCCACCAGGGCTGGCCAGAGTCCTCAAGTCCAGGAGAAAAGGTATTGCAAAGAAGGTGATGGACGATCCTGCCACCAGAATAGGAGGAGGGGAGGGCAGGGGTGGCTGGGGGCAGGAACACCCTCCAGGGCCTCAGGATCCTGGTTGGGGGCTGGCTCCGCTCCGTAAACCTGCAGCAACCAAGAGGAGAAGGGGTCAGTTTTCATCAAATTCTTTACTGGACTGTGCCCAAGAGAGGCAACAACCTGACCACAGCCCCAAAAAACACTTGCTTCTCCAGTCTGGGAGACAAGGGGATGATGCCCTTGTTTCAGCCACAGGGACAACCTCTCGCCATTCCAGCACCAGTCCTGGTAGCCAGCAAGATCCACAGTGTCCCCCATGCCCTTTACAGAGCAGGACTTACAGAGCAGGAAGCGCCGCAGGTTCTGCGCAGATCCCCCTGACAGGAGGTAAGCCCAGGCAGCAGCAGCAGCCATCAGCAGGTAGGAGGGCACCAGGCTGCCCACGTACAGGGGGTTGCAAAATGACTGGAGAGAGAGACAGGAGAAGGGAAGTGTGAGCAGGCAGGAGAGGACAGGGACAGGATGTGTTGCAGTGTTACCACCTCAACACATGGAGTGGGCCAGGGGACACCGACTCCAGGATTTGATTTGTGAAGTGCCAGTTGCTTTGCTAGTGCCAAAGGCTGTTTCCCCCCAGCACAGGGAGCAGCACCCAGAATACAGGTCCTGGTGCAGAGCTCTGCTCCCTGTTACTCACCGATCCCGAAACAGTGAGGTGCATGACAACAACTGCTGCGATCTCCCACCAGCGCCGATGCTCACAGCCATGGAAGAAGAGGATCCCCCAGAAGGTGTGAAGGAAAATCAGCACCATGGTCATAAAAGCTGCAGGGAGCAGCAGAGAGGTGTCACCAGGGAATCACCCACCCTGACCTGGCCTACAGGCTTGGGGAAAGGATGGAGATGAGTCAGTGAAGGGGAGTAGAGACATTGCTGGGGCAGACTGGGAGAAGCTGGGTCAGACCCTGAGTGTGGGAGAGATAGAAGAGCAGGGAAGGTTACGGGGGACTGAAAGAAGGGTTTGGCACAGATACTGTGACAGCGGTCTATAAGGGGCTCAGGTGGGTAAGGGTGCAGCATGGAGAGGACAGCATGGAAGGAAAACTCCAGCCACCCTGGGTTTGCTGCCTCTGTGGTAGGGGAGAGACATGACAAAAGGGTGCCAGTCACTCACCTGAGGTCAAAAAGTACAGCTGTGAATCCCCATGGATGCCCACAGTGCCAGGCCCTAATGCGTCTGCCAGGAGATTGATCATGGAAAAGGCGCCACTCATGAGACCAAAGCCCACACCAGCCACTGCCGGGACAAGGACACTGTCAAGCCCTGAGCCTCCCAGGAGCTACCCCAGGCAACTCCAAGCCAGCTCTGGCATGAGAGACCTCCCTTTGCTCCCAACACCATGACCAGCCCTGTGTCAGGGTGTCCTGCTAGGCACAGCACTCACCATATGCCATTTGCTGGATGGAAATGGGGGAGCAGCCGTCCTCACTGAGGGCCACCAGCCCTTCAATGGCCTTCCTGTGGGGTGAGAGCACAGTGGAGGCCAGCACACCCCAGCCCCCTCCCAAGGCATGGTGCAGCACTCACTCTGCACCACGCCACCCTCCTGGTAACCTCCCCATTCCCAAGCTGCAACACCCACCACAGAGAACACCCCTGTGACTGTACCACCAGACACGTGAAAACCACGTGAAGCCACATAGAAAGATTTTCCACAGAGGAATGTGGGTGCCAGCCAGCCCAGCAGAGCAGGGCTGGGGTGAGTGGGACCTCGGGTATAAGGCAAGCAGCAGCACCCCCGCATGGAAAGCAGCCCCAGTGCAGGCGTGGGAGGCTGTACCTGATCTCCACATTTATACTCCAAGGAAGATGTTGACAAACAGTGAATGAGGTGCAGGGATACCTTAAAGAGCTAGAAAGATTCTTTGGGGAGAGAAACTGGGAAAGGAGAGGCCTCATAATTCTTATCAGCTAGAAGTGTGGTAGGTGAGGAGGACGCCAGACAGCTCCTCAGCCCGGGGAGGGCAGCAGTGCTTGGAACCAGAGATCCGCAAGGCAAACAAAACGCAGTGGTTTGTGCCAGAGGCTGCTCCGTGGAGCTCTGCTACCCTCTGCCTGCCCGCCTCTGTCAGTGTCCTGCCGCAGGGAGCAGTGTGAGCCTGCGGACCTGACTCCCCCAGCATTCTCCCAGATTCCATCTGGGAAAGCTGAGGGGTATGAGGGATGCCGACCCCTGCATTACCTGTCCACACCTGCACTGCACTGCACAGTCCCAGCAGTGTCTATCCATCTGTTCATACACAGGACAGAGTGCAGCGTGTGCTCACCTGGCAGCACAAGCCCCTGTGCTCCAAGCAGGTGGCACCATGGAGGCCAGCAGCTGCTGAGGCTGCACCGAGACTGTGTCCCAGGCTGATCAGGTCCTCCAGACCTTAGGGAGGCTCTGCTACACCACCTGGGACCCACTGAGGTCAACATAACAAAAAAGGTGCCACCCATGTGCTCCCAGAAAGCACTGAGATGTCTTGATGCCATATGCGACACCTCCCCACAATCCAGGAGCTCCCAGACAAAATCTGACACCTGCCATAGCTGGGACCACCATCCAGCAGCCCTGGCACAGCAGGGGAGAGGCCGTTACCTGAGGAGCTTGTAGTAAAGGAAGCGGAAGGCCTCCTGCAGCAGCACAGAGAACATCACCCCAAATATCAGGAGCCCCTTCTGCAGCCGCTCATCCCGGGGGTCACTGGCTTTCACAGCGATAAACCAGATAAGGGAGGAGAGCAGCAGCGACACCAGCCAGAAGAAAGCCCTGCAAGAGACAGAGCTTGTCGGCACCAGTTCTGTGCCAGGACCCCTGCCAGTGCCATGCCGGGGCTATCGGGACTACCCTGCATGCCTCTGTGCTGGGACTGGCACTGACAGCTGTGCCCCAGCCTTGCCCACCCTCCTCCCAGCACCAGTGCCATTCTGGTACCAGTGGTGGGCAGGTCATGCCTACACTGGTCCCACTGTTGCGCTGTGGCTGCAGTCCTGCTCCACTGGTCACCAGAACTGGCAGCAGAGCCCCTGTTGGGCTCTAAGCAGTACCAGCACCTGTGCCAAGATCATATCCATGCCAGCAGCAGTACCACACCCTACTGGTCCCACTGATACTTTTACCACTGCCTCTCCTGCACACATGCACCAGTACCATTACCAACCCTCCACTGGTGCTGGTACTGTAGGAGTACTGGTGTCCATAGAGTGCCAGTGGCTCTGACAGCAAGGGAAACAATTTTGGTGCTCCTGTCATGCAAACCAACAGCACCCAGTGTGAGTACGGGTGACTCCACTGAGCCCACAGCAGAACACGTACTGGTTCCATGATGGTGCCTCAGCCAGTACAAGTCACATACCTATCACACCCTGACGCAGTCATCACACCCATACTGGTACCAGCACCAGCACTGGTCTCAGCACCCATCACACCCATACTGGCACCGGCACCAGCACAGGTCCCAGTACCCATCACACCCATACTGGCACCAGTACCAGCACTGGTCCCAGCACCCATCACACCCACAGTGGTACCAGCACCAGCTCTGGCACCACTACTCCTGTCATGACCATACCGGTCGTGCCACAGGCACTGGGGTCAGCACCCTGTCACACCCATACTGCTACCAGTGCCCGACACACCCATACTGGTACCAGCACCGGCACTGGCCCCAGCGCCCGTCACGCCCACACCGCTCCCGGCACTCATCCTGCCCCACACCAGCGCGCCCACCGCGGACTGACCCGGCGATGAGGATGATGATGCGGAGCGGGTCGCGGGCGATGGTGAAGAGGAAGAGGCCGAAGGCGGGCCCGAAGGCGATGAAGGTGCATCCGAAGAAGACGGCGAGCGTCATGATGGCGGCACACGGACACGGAGAGGGACACGGACTCGGCACCCGCAGCTCGGACCGGACGGGCCCCGCGGCCCTTCCCCCTCTGCCGCCCTTCCGGGGCCGATGACGTCACGGCTGCGCGCGCCGCCGCCGCCGCCGGAAGCGGTGAACCAGGAGGGGCGGGGGCCTGCCGGAGTGGGCGGGGCCGTACAGTGACGTCATCGCTCGTGGAATGACGTCATCTGGATCGGGAGTGTCGGGTGTCAGGGAAAGGCGGGTCGCCCGCAGCGCCGTCGGGCAGTGGAACAGCACCACCCAACCGCGCCCCGCCCTCTCCCCCGGGAAGCGGGCAGAGCGCCAAGGCCGGGGTTTGGATTGGGCTGTGGGCGCCGGGTGGGCCGTGGGGTGTCCCAGGCAGGGGCAGGAGCTGGGCCTGGGTGGGCCCTGTGGGTTCTTTGCATCCTGTGGCGCTGTGGGGACACGGCCCGCGCCCGGGGGAGCTTGGCCTTGTCCCCGCCACCCGTCCCCACCCTCTGGCTCTGTGTTCCCGCAGCTTGTGTGTCCCAACTCCGCCTCAACCAGACCTGACGCAGAGAGGGCCTTCAGGGCACATCCCATGGACACCCACACCCTCACCTGCACCCTCTCTGCCTCCAGGAGGCTTTGGGCAAGAGCGCAGAGTTCTGCACATGCTGAGCCGGCAGGACACGACCCCCGTGCACATCCACAGAGAAGCCTTTGGAGGGGTCTGTGTCTTAAGGCATTTACTCGTGGAATACGGGCCTCTGAGAGGCACAGTCCACAGCAGAGCACGCCAGTGTGGCATACAGAGGGCTCTTCTGAGCCAGGAAAACCCCAGGGCCCTGGCACTGCCCTGCCAGCCCACTCGCTGGCCCTGGCAGCCAGAAGGTTGGTCGCTGGAAATGGGAGTCACAGGCTCTTTGCTCCAGGGACATGACTGGATTTTGCCTGATCACCAGGGTTTGCAAGGCCAAGTCATGCCCTGGCAAAAGGGAACCCAGAGGAGGAAATGGGGCAGGAGTTTTGTCCCTGCCTAAGGTTTCATAGCTTCTGTGCAAAACGGCTCAAGAGTCAGACTGACTGGCCCAGGGAAAGTCACATCTCACTCTGTGATACAGGGACATCCACCTACAGCCCCATTGTTCCATTCAATTACGGCTCAGGGTGGTCTGCCTGCTTGGTCAAGGGAGGCCCTGAGAGATCCTTCCTGGGTGAGGATGCCCAGGACCCAGTGAGGGGTGGGAAAAAGGGCTGGGGCTTGGGCAGCTGGCAGATGTGGCTCTGGTGGTTGCAGCATTACCAAGGAGGGGTCACAACATGAGGTGTTGCCAAGGACATCACCAGGCAGCCCCAGCCCCACTGTATCTGGATTCTGATGCAGGAGGAATGCTGGGCTAGGTGGAGGCTGTGGCAGATGCCCAGGGGGTTTCTAATCCAGAGCAAGACACAAACCCCTTAGGACAGGACAGGGGGGCTGGGGAGGAGGAACTCAGGACTCTCAGTGGTGGCAGGTGCCCAGAGAGGCTTTGGGGACATACTGGGTGTCCCCAGCCCCCTGCTCCCTCCCACGCCAACCTACTGAGCCCTCTGTCCTCCCATCAGGTTGTGGCTCCAGCCCTCATTTTCTTCCTGGCTCTGCTGGCCATCCAGCCCAGGCTGCAGCGCCATGACCAGGCTGATATGGACATGGCCAAAGGGATACAAAAGCATGAGGAATATCTGCATCATGAAATGACTTGGCTGGTGCAGGAGATTGAGGCAGGAAGATCTCCGGCAGGAAGGTCTCCGGCAGGAAGGTCTCCAGCAGGAAGGAGAAGGGCGATGGCCAGGAGAAGAAGCTCAAGGGTGCCCACAATGGTTTCATGTCTTTGTGCCCACCTCATCACCAATGGAAACATCCAAGGTAAGGCTGGATGGTCCTTTGAGTAACCTGGTCTAGGTGAGATTGCAGGGTGGGGTGGTCAGACTAGATGCCCTTTAAAGGTCCTTTCCAATGCCAACTATACTGTGAATCTGTGATTCTAAAGCAGGACCTGCCCAGCACATGAAGGATGGACCATTGTGATAGAATCATGACCAGTGATGGTATAATCTCATAAGGCAATAACATGAAGTTCACAAAAATGGTCATCCTAGCCCAGTCCACAAGGACAATAAACATCAACACAGGGAAGACATCCTGAAAGACATCACATAACAGAACCCTGAAAACAAGTGCTTTTTATTTATTGTCTTTTGCTCTGAAAGCCAATTAATCAACATTGTGACAAGCAACTACTAAGCCAATACAATGAATGCTCCCCAGGGGTCCCTTGCTGCCTGTCACCCTGCCATAGGCCTGTCTTGCTGCAGGATCCCCAGGCAGTGATGGTCCCAAGGCCCCTGAGCATGTGGAGCAGGGGCCACACATCCTCCTGCACTGCACCCTCGGTCCTCAGAGCACAGCCCTGGTGTGGGGTGCGGTACCCAATGCTGCATGTGGGGCGTATGTAACATACAGAAATGAGACAGCACCACATGGTTTTGGTGTCCATGTTTCCCTCCAGCTGCCTTGTCCTCTGCTGGCATTGACAAGTCTGTAATACTGATTTGGAGACTGGGAGATTTGTGTGATACTTGGCTTTAGGCTGCTTGACCTGTTTTGAAAACCCCCAGAACCTTCCAAAAACCCTTCACAGGTCATCAACACTGCTCTTCTGGCCCTCATACCAAAGCCTAAAGCTGTACATGCAGAGAGGTGCTGAGGGGTGACTGTGGTCTGTGCCTGGCTCTCCACAGCTTGACATGTCTCATCAAAATGTCTCAGATGCTCTGTGTGTGGTCCTCCCCCTCCAGCATGTAATTCAAGGACATCGAGCAGGAAGGATTCGGAGATGAAATGGGGCACCAGAGAGTCGAGAAAACTGGGGCAGAGAGCAGTTGAAAGGCTGCCAGAGGTTAATGTGGTGGTTTATCAATGGGCTGGCAGTCCTGGCAGGGCTGAAAGCTCTTTGGGGACATCTTCAGATCTGTCGGGCCAAGACAAACAAATCCAAAGGTTAAAATTCAGTGGGAGAGGTGCAGAGAGAGGAAGGGAGGAGGGAACAGGCACTTTGGTCCTCAGAGTGAGTCTGTGATGCTCGTAGGGAGACATGCCTCTAGACTGAGCTCCCATTCCATCAGCTCCAGAGTGCCCCAGCCTCCCAGGGCTTTCCCTGGCTGCCTCATTTCTCTGCAGGGCCACGAGGGAGGGAGGAGAATGGAGAAAATGCAAAGCTTTGCTGAACCATGAAATGGCTCATGTCTTTCCCAGGTAGAGCATCACCTGGCAACAACAGTCAGGGTATTACTGCCAAACCACAGACAGTTTGAAGGAATGAAAAGGCCCTTGCAGAAGGAGTGTAAATGGTTAAGTCAAATGGACTGGTCCAAACCAGGAGGCAGCAGCAGCTAATAGGGAAAAAACAGTGGGTGTGAAAGGGCTCTTTGTCCCAGCAGGAAGGCAATAGAGGCTGGGCAGCCGGTCGCACCCTGACCAGAGTGCAGGGCAGAGTTGTTTGCAGTGCAGGGTGCAGGCTCACAGAGACAAGGTGCTTGTATACTCTGGTTCTTTTTGAAGCCAGACAATCCCCTGCCTGGAAGGTGCTTTGACCAAACAATGGAATGGCTCAGCTAGTACACTGCAGAAAAACAAGCTGGACCCAAGGAGGAGCTCCAGCCCTTTTGAAGGAACAACTCAGCAGTCCAAGACAGCATGTACTGTCCTCCCCTCCTGCTCATCCAGGCCCAGGGGGGGAGTCTGCAGCTGCCTTGCACCCTTGGGAGGCTGAACAGAAAATGAGCACCCCATGCATTTTTACCTGTTGGAGGAGGTCTTGGAACCACAAAACAAAATCGCAGGGCCAGGGAGAGGGCAGGAGGCCAGCAGCACCTGGACAGGAAAGAGAGTCAATCTCTCCACCCTCCTTTCCTGAGCTCAGAGGCACAGCAAATAAAGGAAAGCAGATAACAAAAGCTATCCCTGCTGGGGCGATGGCCTGGCTCAACAAGGGGTCAGCATGAATTGTGTTTCCTGTTGGTACTTGGCTGTGCTTTTAGAGGGATATCCGCTGGGTACTGTGGGATAACAGGACTCAGTGCACATCATGGAGGGGCCCAAAGCAAAGGGCAGGACTAGATCATGACTTTGGGCATCCCCAGGAAATCCAGCCTGTTTTGGTGATGGTGATGAGTCACACCTGGCTGCTCTTCAATTTGTGTTGGAGAAAATACAGTGAGCCAGGAGGAAACTTCCTGAACACTTTGGGAAGTGGTTGTCTGCTGCATTGATATTTGCTAGCTTATACAGGTGTCCCTCAGGCAGGCATTCAGTCACTGATAATAGAAAATGCAACTAGTAGACAGGGTGAGCAACTAATCCCAGACATGGAGAAGACCCCAGTAACTTAAAAGGTGTGCATGCACGGTCACATGCTTGTATGTTTCCTCAGTATGGTAAACTGCACTGAAGCAGACTCCATGGAGAGGTCAAAGACCTTGTGGATTCCCTAGGTGCCAAGCAGATAGCATGCAGACTGTGGAAGGAACATGCCAGTGACATAGTCTATCACTCTCTACTTGAAGAGTCCTTTGAGTAACCTGGTCTAGGTGAGATTGCAGGGGGGGTGGTGGTCAGACTAGCTGGTGAGTTTGGACTGAGTTTGAGATGTAGAGGTTTTCTTTGCATCCCAAGGAAGCAATGGTGATGAGGGAACAGACCCCAAACCATATGGTTGTCATTCCAAGCCCCTAGGCCACAGAAGACATCCATACAGTGACCATACCCACCGTGGACTTGAACACCTACAGAGCCTCCTTCCATGCACCGGGCAGGGAGACCCCCACCTCCCCTCCCAGTGCCTATGCCCACCCACAATGACCAAACACAGCCATCCATCTTGTCAAACTGCTTTAATATTTGGACATGAAGACAGGACAGAGCCGGTCAGGCTGTGCACAGACAAGATGCCCCTAAGCCATGTTGTAAGGCTGCAGGGCTTCCCTTCTCAATGGATGTGTGGATTTGGCCAAGATGCAGTTCAGCTGATGATGTCCTGAGCATGCCAGTGGGGTGCACATGTGGGATAGGGAAGAGGGAAAGGGGCTCTCCAGGGCAGCTCAGAGGTTGTTCAGTTCCAACAAGGTCTGGTCCAGGACCTGGTGGATACCCACGTTCTCCTCTTTGGCACTGGCCAGGCTCTCTGTGAATGCAAGGGACACCCAGCCACACACACAGACACAACCCAAGGGTACCCAGGTGCAGCCGCACCCACGCACACCACACCAAGCACAGACACACGCACACAGACAGACATTTCAGTACAGCAATGGCCTCCAGCCTAATGGGGCATTCCTGGTGGAGCAGAGTCCACACAAACAGCCCCATCTCCAGCAGGGATGAGTCCGGCCACTCTGAGGCCTGCCAGGGCAGCCAAGCCAGCCAGGCTGGTCTCTGGGGCAGGCAGTTACCACTCTTCAGCATTTCCATCTTCCCATGGTGCCCCGTTGCCCATGGCTGAGCCCTCTGCAGTGCAGGTGCTGCTGGCGAGTACCTTTACTTGGCCAGCCCCTGGGGCATCAGCACTGGCCGGCTGTGGGCACATGCACAAACCCTTGGCCAGCAAAAGTGGAGAGCCGGTGCCTGCTGCGTGACCCAGCAGTGCCCCGTGAAGAAAAGGAGTGAGACAACAGCCCAGTAACAGCCTGGGTAGGCAGGCAGACAGGATAACAGAGAGATAAGGAACAGAGTTAACAAGGCTACAGGGATGAGCTTTGCCAGGCAGCCTGCTGCCAATGCAGCCTCCTCTGGTGTTCACTTCCAAATGGCATCCTCCTTCCCCCAAGAGGGGGATGAAGAAAGAGCTCTGCCTACCCATCTCCCAGTGTGCCCTACTGGGCTCTTCCCTGTCCCCTGCCCCAAGTTTGGGGCAGTGGGTGCTGCTAGGTCCTCAGCTCCTATCCCAGTGATCCCGGCACCCTGCAGGGACCCCTGTCTTAGAGGATCATCTCTGCACAGTTTGGGGTGATCAGAGTGAGGAGGGAGAGGCTGTCCACCAACTCTGGACACAGGGGGAAGAAGGAAGGCAGTGATACAAACCACCACCTCCGTCCCTGGCAGAGCCAGGCTCATGCCAGAGGACAGCCATCACCACATGGGCATCCCAGGACATCATAAAACCCCTCATTTCTCTCCCACAAAAAACCAACCAGGCTCCAGAAGGGCTCCCTGTCTGCCCCCAAGCAGGGTAGTTACCCCCGTGAGGATAAGCCAAGGTTTCACACTTTGTCTTGCCCCAGTGGGGAGCAGGTAGGTGCTCCCAGCCCTGAGCCAGCCTGGCCAAAATGGGGCAGGGAGGCTGGGCTGGGGCCGGGAGCTCTGGGCAGCTCAGTTGTTAAGTTCAGTAAGGATGACCCGTAGCTCGTTAGTGAGAACACGGTTTTTCTCGGCCTCCTGCTGAGAGCGCTCTAGAGAAAATGGAGACATCAACGCAGCACAGGAAAGAGAGAAAAAAAAGTGAGTTAGTGAAAAGAGACAGCATTCCCCAAAGCCCTCGATGGAAATACCACAGACACCCAGCTGGCAGCAGGGACCAGCTGGACCCGCAGGAGGAGGCAACCAGTCCTGGCACAGGCACAGGTCTGTAAGTCCATCAGTCTGAGAACTGGATTCTGAGGACCTTAGGGTGGTGAGGAAGAAGGAGGGGTATCAGGGACAAATGTAGGGATCACAAGAAATTACAGCTGAAGGGTAGCACCAGTCCTTTCACCAAGGGAAGGTGATACAGGACACGTGATAAGGCTTAGATTGCTGCTTGCAGGAAGTGTCTGGGAGTGGAGACAGTGAATGGACAGGACCAGGTCTAACCCTACTATTTTGTGCCAGAAGAGTCATGGAGAAGATGACATAAGATGAGGAAAGCTGTGTATGAGAGCCAGAGGGTAGCTGAGGTCAGCACAAAGGGCCCTGTCTCACTCAGCCTGGCAGTGCAGGAGCCTCTCGGGTCCCAGCCATGGTCAGCCCAGGGCTCCTGTGGCTGCGAGCTGCCTGCAACCACCTCCAACCACGCCGCTGACAGCACCCGCGTGAGACAGGCAGGAGATGAGGGATAGAGTGGCATGAAGAAAACAAAGGAGAAACCAATGTTGAAACTTTATTGAAACCAACTCATTAACCCAGAAGGACAGAACATAAAAGGAAAGTCATGAGATGCAAACTGAAGAGCAATGTGCAAAGGACAGAAGGCAGGGTGAGGGAGGAGCTGGGGGTTGCCTGCCTGCCAGGGGAGGTGTCTGCACAGTCAGGCCCAACCCTCTATCCCTCAGGCCTGAGCTTTGGCAGTGGAGGTGCCGCTTCCCCAGTGCAGATCATCCCCATCCTGGGACCACCAAGCAGCACCGGGGGACTTTGCTGGGGGCATGTGGTGTGGAGATGGCCCCCATCCCCGGAGCTGCAGGGTCCCCAGTTCTTCTGCTGCTGGGGAGCCAAGGAGGGAGCTGCTGGAGCAAAAGGCTTCTGGACACAGCCCTGATCCCTACTGGGCAATACTGTGGCATGGACCTACCATACATGCAATGTCCAGCCTGCATGTGGGGCTCCATGGGCTGCTCTGGCCCAACAGCTCTAAGCACCTACATCTTGTCTCCCCAAGAGGGGTACAGCGGGAACACCCCATGCCGGCTCCTGTCCCAAAGGAGCCGACGGACAGGCACAGGCTAGGAAGGACAGAGGAGGACAGAGAGGGTAGGGAGAGAGGTGGGATGGCCAGGCAGGCAGGTAGTTGAGCTGGGGAGGGGAGAGGCAGGTGGGAAGAGGGTGCAGTGCTGGTGCCCAGCAGGGGGCTCAGAGAGAGGTGATGTCGTTAAGTGCATTGTCCAGCTCCTCGCTGATGGCTTTGTACTTCATCTTCTGCGCATACACTTCATCTGCAGGTGGGGGCAGGCAGGGGGCAGATGGTGGAGCAGAGTGGGGGGGCACGAGGTAGAGAGAGAGAGTGGCTGTGAGCAGTGGGCTGAGGGCAGCAGGAGCATGCAGGCACAGGCAGCATGGATGTGACCCCATTCCCCACCCAAGGGCAGAGCCCCAAAGCTCTGCACTCCTGCACCGGACACCATGGCATCCAGCCTCCCACCTCTTGGAAACCCTGCCCATCCCCTCACCCCAGCCAAGCCCTGTCCAGCCCCACCAGGGGCATGGTGTGGCCAAGAGCTGCCTCTGGAAAGAGGAACACAGAGCAGGTGGCGACATTTTACCTTCTAGGTCATCAATGGTCTTCTCCAGCTTCGCCACAGACCTCTCTGCAAACTCGGCACGGGTCTCAGCCTGTGGGAAGCACAGTGGGGAGAGAGTGAGCTGCATGGCTCAACAGGGGTGGTGCAGGCTGCACTGCACTCCAAATCTGCCACATTTGCATCTCTGGTACCCTTCTCCACAACCACTACCCCAGTAAAGACAATGGACAAGAAAGGCCAAGGGCCCCATCGGGCCTCACACCCTAAACCAGAACAGACTAATAGAGGGGCATCCCAGACCCAGGCACCTACTATGCTGCAGGGCTGCAATTTGGTAAACTGTAAGAGGATATGGGCATAATAGGGTCAAAATCCACTCAGGATGGCAAACTTACACCTGCACTGATGCAGTGGCAGTCCTACACCCCTTACCTCCTTCAGTTTTTCCCCTAGAAGCTTGATTTCCTCCTCATACTTGTCCTCCTTGGTGGAATACTGCAGAGACAGAGAGAGGAAACTGTGAGCCCCAGGGAATGTCTTTGGCTGTCCTTCAGCCCAGCAGGAGACCACAGCATCCCCAGATCCCATGCACTCTGCCCAGCCCCAGCAGGCTCACTGGGTCCTACCTTGTCAGCC
>VWZG01002021.1:7833-21763 GCA_013396735.1 Grallaria varia
TTTTTTTAATTTAGTAATTTAACATGTCATTCCCTTTATCAGCTCTTTGTTCTGCTGACTTACGAGGGAAACAGAAATTGGTGCAACAAATTTGCGCTTTTAACAGGTTTATTATTACATTATTCCTTTATGGGGTCTTCTACGTAATTGGACAAAAGATGTTATAAATTCCCACCGGAAATACTTATTCCTCTGTAGCCTGATGTCCGATGTATAGAGGACATGAGCGGTGCATCTCCCTCGTCTGCTATTAGCACACCCACACGTTCCTTTTGGTGTATTAGAGGGCAAAGCAAACAGGGGACAAGGACTAAATGATCCAAATGGATAGAGAAAAAGAGAGAGAAAGGGAGGGAGAGGTTTTGAAAATAAGCCAACAAGCACTTACAGCAAAACTAACTACCAGCAAAACATTTCCTTCACAACAAAGGTTGAATCAAAACCCTATTCCCCCAGCATATGAATTAGAAGAACAATTGTGTGATTATGATTAAAAGAAAGAGCATTACATTTTATGTTCAGCTATAATTGGTATTTATGACAATTTATGTAAACAGTAATGAAGCCTATGTGATTTTTGTGGGGAAATTGCATTATGACACCAATGATCGTTACTGTTAATTTTCCTGAAGATGATGGCAATCAGCCGGCATAGTTTCATTGTAAATAGGTTAATTTAAAATTCAAACGCTGCTGGTATTTCAAAATGAGTTCACATTTGATTTCCTAAAGCTTTGGCCCTGGCTGTCAGGATGTCAGGGAAAAAATGTTCCATAACAAAAGAAAGAAAGAGCAAACGAAAATGAGAGACTAAATAAGCTTTCTTCCAGAAATGTGTTTTCCCCTGCTAATTCAACCATGTTCCTAGGTGTGATGTGATCTGCTGTGTTTCTACCAGTCATTTACACAAGTTCATAGTGAAAAGGAGGCTCACAAAGTCTACAAATCATGGGCTAATCTCATAGTTTATCCAGCTAAGTTGTGATGACTTTGCAAATGATCAGTTAAAAGGAATCTTCATCAGTGAAAGGCAGAGGCATCTCATTTCTTCACACAGTACACCAAAACTCACCTATCAGTATGTCCTGCTTCTCGGTAATGTATTTCAACACATAAAAATACCCCACTACTAAACACATTACTATTCCTACCACTTGCGAGTAAAAGGGTCTCATATACATACGTATAATCAAACTCCCAGCTCTGCTACGTGAGGGAATGTAATATCATCTCCCGTTCCACAGAAGCGAAATTGAAGTGCTAAAACCTGAATTTTTAGGTGCCAGCACAACAAAGAAAAGGCAAGTGCATGCTTTATGAATCCCACTCAGACAAAAAAACAGGGTTCCAGTTACACTTAGAACCCCTGAGATTAATGATTCCACAACCCCCATTCTTCACATGAATTACCACCAGATCCTTCTGCACGCACATTTTTTTATAAATTACACCAAAAAAGCATTTTCTGTATTTTCAAGCCCTTCTACCAAAGCTGTTTGAAAGCATTTTATTATCCTAGATTGATTTGAATATGAATATCTAAATGATAGATTTCTCCATAAGTAGGCGGAGAGTGAGTAAGCTTGGAGGCCAGCACAGATAAAGACAGCAATGCAACCTTCTACATGTCTTCAGCACAAGGTCACTCTCAAGGACAACATTAACAACTTGTTCACAATCTAAATGACATATTCAGATTAGTTTGCAATGTACATAGGCAGCTTTTTTTTTTTCATTCTCTCTTCATTGCCAGATAAGATGTTTGATAGGAATCCCTTCTGTAACCTTTCAGAATTCATTTATTTAGGAGAACTAAAATAATGAAATGCCAAATGAATTAAGAATGGTATTTCTTATAATATCAAGTGAGGACAATTTAAATTGTCTGTATGCACAAGCTCTCAGAGATGAATGATCTGTTCATTTATTAGTGTACACGGGATGCATTTGTTAGTTATTACCTGTTGTGCCTCAAGCATTTTTAAGAGTGAAACTTAGTAATGTACCTAACATAGGCCAAAGAAATATCATGAGGTTGTATTTTGAGAATTACAATGTCTCATTTTGGCTGTGTTCATGAAAAGTGCCTGGTCCTCTTGAATGGGAATCAGGCATTTTTTTATTATTATTTTTTTTCTTAATAAACTCTATTAGAAATCCCTCTCACGTATTTTTTACAGAGGTAGTCCATGACTATATGTATACGTAGGTAAGAACTTAATCCATGTTTTTTTCTGATAAATGTAATATCTGAGTTTAAACAGAATTATGGTAACAAACTATGTATCCCTCTGAAGCATAAAACAGAGGTCTGATTCTCTCCTTCTGTTTACAAGTCCTAGATCATTCCCTAAAAACGACACTGGGAATTTCTTTTGTAAATGAATCTTTTTTATGTCATGTGATCAGCTTTGGAAGTCACCAGTGTACATCTGGTAGAACCGTCAGAATATGAATTTTGGTTCGATTATGTGATCTGAAAGTCGCAGTACGAGTGTATGAAACGTTAGGATAAAGAAACAAGGAGTGTAGAGTAATTTTTTGTGACAAATTTTAAAATGGAGCAATTTTAGAATGCATGAGTACTTGATAACAATAGGTCTCTTGATTGCGGTAGCATTTAAGGTCCTAAATCACAAACAGGATCCAATAATGTAACGCCACAGAAACAATATACAGTTTTTCCCCAGAGACCTTATTATTTATACAAATAAACATAACTAAATATAAAAAAGGAAACAATGAGTAAAAAACATAATGGAAACAAATCAACTTTTTAAAAGCTTTCTGATTCCATTAGATACTGACATTACTTCTATTATTTATTTGTCAGATACAGTACCTGTGACAAACACCATCACAAAACATGTCTCAAGGAGGGAAGTCTTATTTAGTATAGAATTAGTCTGTCAAATCTAGAAACAAATGGAGGCAATAAAGCAGGATGTTAATGTTTCTCAAAAATCCTATCTTGTCAACTTGCTTACCTAAAATTTGGATATGAGCTTCCTCATCTAATTGACATCTAGACCAGTTGCATCCAGCACCCAATTATCTGAGAAAGGAACATAAGTTCCTGTTATGGTCAATGGAAACAAGTGGAAACCTCCACATCCTGGTCCTTCACAGCTCCTTAGTTACTAAGACATTACCTTAGAATTGGATGAACTCTATCCTGGTTGTCCCTACTTCACTCCACTAATGTCTGAGTAAGTCTGCAGAAGTACTTGAAATTACAAGTCTACCTACCATGAAGCATTAAGTCCATTTTTGGTGCTGTAATAGCGGCAGTCCTGTAATATTGCATTGGCATTGCTGATAGTCAGCCATACACTTTGCCTTGAGTTTCAAGACCTGAAGCAAGATCACTGTTAGATCTTTTCTTGGCCTGCCTGCAGATCTGTTTTACTTGGTTTAGATGCAAATGTATTTTTCTTTAATTAACCAAGTGTCTGTGGTAGATTTGCTTTGCTTTTGTATGGCACAACCACAGTTATATACAGATAGAAACAATAAGTAGTCTACCTATGTAGAATGAGGGATTTATGACATAATGTCATAGTGTAGAGAAATAAGGGCTTGGTAACGTAGCAGAGGACTCGAGAAGTGAGGATATGGGTTGTACTACGGAGAAGTACAGACACAGGCTGATAACAGACAGGGCACACACTGCCACTGGAGACCACATGGATATTAACAACTCATTTTTGTCAGTTAATGGCAAACAGACCAGAAGATGGGAAAAATTAGTTAAAGGGGAAACAAAGAGAACTAAGAAATAATATGCAATTTTCATAAAAGGGAGAATTATATAGTACTTTGGAGTATAACATGGCGGTATACAGACAACTTAAAAAAGAACAAGGTCTAAAAACATGCTTACAAATATGGAAAAATTACTCCATATAGATCCTGGAGGGGGAAGAAGAAACTATGAACATCAGAATGATATTTTCTTAGGCTATGGTTTCAGAATGTTGAAGACTCACCTGCTGCCATCACTACCACCCTCAGAAGAAGACCTCGGGACACTGGAGAAGAGAGTAAGTGTAGCAGAAGGAAAAGAGATGAAAAGCCAGAAATGTTTCTTACAACCAAATATGTCCTAAAATTGAGGTCTTGTAGATCTTATAATGAGAAAAGCTGATATTTTGAGTTATAGTAGGATTCTACTATGATCAATATCGAGCATCAAGGCCTAAAATAATAGAAGAAATTGTCTATATTGCAGTCAAACTTAACCTAGAATTGTGGCTAAAATTCTGACTCTGGTCATTTAATTGGCCCTTGATTTTCACACGCCCATCCTTGTTTCAAACAACTTAACCACAGATTTTTTTGTATGTTACTGGAAAAGAAAACAAGAATTTACCCCATAATGTAATTGATATTGAATGTTGTGACTGAAAAATGGTCTCCAACAGGTAGAAAATACAAGTATTCAAGCAAAGCAGACATGTTTATTTTCAAAGCTGGAGACCATTTTTCAATCACAACATTCAATTTCTTTTTCATTAATTCCATTACAGGACCATGGTTCATTTCCAACGAAAAAGCAGATAAATAACAGATAAATAAAATAGATTCGAGTGACCCACAGACTCAGAAAATCAGATGCTGGTGGTACTAGTTAAAAGATCAAATAATCACTGCACTTGGATGAGTGGAAAACTTTGGTGATTAAGTAAATTTTATACAGTCATGGATAAAATTTTTGTAAATTCAAAACATGATGACCACCATTAGGATATCAGACTTTCATGAAGACCAACAGTTCTGATTTTTTTCAACAAGTTATTCTTCAGGTTACTACTGACAATTTAATCAAGCTTGAATAGACAAAAGCCCACATGAAGCACTCACAGGTAAAGGACTTTTTGGAGGGCTTGTCTTCCCTATTGACTATTGCTAAACATAAACACATATACAGATAATAAGCTCAAAATATATCTGCTTAGAATTGCATCAGCAACTTCATGAAAGAGGCAATGGAATACATGGGAAGAAGTGAAAGAGAGAATATTTTGTATTTTAACAATATCAGTAATAACTTTTATTTTTGGGAGGTTTTTTTAATCAAATTTCAGTGATGTGTGGATTTAACAATACAAAATTTGCAGTGAAATAATCCCATGTTCTGATCAGTCCTCATTTCAATTTTCTCTGTCACTGCAAAACCATGCCAAAAGGAAAAAGAAGTCTGAGCCTCAATCCTTTCAAAGGTGTACCCTGCACTGACACATAAAAACTAAGCTAACACTAAGACTCCTCATGTGCAGACATCCCCTCCACCCACACACCAGCATTGTGGAGTTCACCCTCAGCACCTACCATCTGCCCAGCGTGAGCTCAGGTGAACAAGGACATACTGCTAACAAAGAAAGGGGAGCTGTTATTTATTATTCATCAATCTCCAGGGTTTCTTTGCCACTCACAGTTAGTGCACTTGCCACAGACACTATTTACCATTTGACAGTTCAATTCAGGTACATCTAGCAGAAGCACTGCTTGTTGCCAGCACTCATGTATACCAGAACAGTCAGTATCTCTCAAGCATGACATGCACATTATAGAGCAAATGCAAATGAACAGTCCCTGTTGCAAAGAACTTACAATCTAATATGAAGGAGAGAGAGAGAGAGAGAGAGAGAGAAAGAAAGAACAGTAAGGTGGGGTGCAAAGAGTGGTAAGAGAAGAGAAATATTCCTAAACCACAGTATTTGCAAATCACTTCTCATGTAATGTGGAAGTCTAGACTGCCTTAAGATCATTACGCATATGTATCATACAGTAATGGGATATAATAATATCCTATAAGGATAATGCTACAGTAGTAAAATTTTGTAAATTCTGAAGTACTAATTTTGGCCCAGAAAAAGATATGTCAGATTATCCTCCTTCCTCATTCACCCAGGAAAACATTTGGAGATATGACTCAAATGAATTTGAGTGCTGCAGTAACTTGAAAGAGAGGGAACTTTACCCACACAGCAAGATGAGACCAAATGCATCCAAAGCTGCTGAGAGGGTTGATGTCCTCACAAGAACCTCTTTATTATCTGAGAAGGACTGTAGTGTTCAGGTGAAGTTCTCAATGAATGGAGAATGGTAAATATTGAATTCATCTTTAAAAAAGGCCAAAAGTGTAACCTAGATATTGACAGGTTAGTTGGCCTTACTCTCATCGCAGGAAAAATTGTAGAGCCAGTCTGTTCTAATAAACTCTAACTTTTTCACTGTTAAAAATATTTTTGTTTTGTTTTTTATGGATTAAAAACCTGAAGCAGAGATTTAGGAAGATCCACAGAAAATTCTTCTTAGTTGATGTCAGGTTCTGTCACAGTAATATATATTATAAATATATATAATATATAAATATGCAACACATAATGTAAAATATAGAATATATAATGATTGTATATTTAGAAAAACAGCTGGGAAAAGACAGTTTATAATAGTGATTATATTCTGGCTCCTTCAATATATTCCAAATATTTTAATGGAGATAAAGAGAGGTATCAATTGCAATTCCTCATAAATTAGCAGCTACCTCTCCCAAATATTTTTACTCAGACCATGTGTTAGTTCTTTGTCTCTATATAACCTTCCATCACAGCACCATGCGCCTTTAATGAAGAAGTTCAATATTGGCTGGGCCTTCTGAATCCCAGACATCTCCATTCAGTGCCACTTACTATTACTGGTGCTTTATGGGTGTTCAGTTAGTTTTCAGTACATGAAGCACAGTTCATATCTGAGCCAATTTGAACTAATTTTTTGAGACACTGTATCAAATGATTTACTAAAATCCAAATATATTATGCCAAATGCATTCCCTTCAGCCACTAATTTTGTAATTCTGTCATAAACAAGCAATCAAGTTCATCTGACAAGATGCGTTCTCCTAAAGCCCTGCTGCTTATTTATAATAACCATCCACAAATACATGAAAGATGCATGCACCAAAAATGGAACGAGGCTGGATCCTGCAAGATATGGAAAGCTGAAGCTCAACAGAAATAAAATGTGTGGTGAAACAATCCACTGGTTAGATGAACAGTATTCTGAAACAGACACTGCAGAGATCAGTAGTCTCACTTGCTACTAAAAAAAAATTAGGTTTTAGTAAACACAATGTACGTTGAACTCCTTAACTCTTTTTTGTTTACTTATTTGTATTGTGTCCCTGCTGCATGTAAACTTTGTATGTGTCTCAAAAATGCTGTGGAAGAATAAGATAAACTTGCAATAGGTGAGGTTTTGTTCAGGAATACAATGCAAGGGAAGTAACATTAAAAAGGAAAAAACCCTAAAAACCTCAAAACCAAACCAAAACAGGAGCAGTATAAAAATGTATGAAAGACTCATTTATTTTTTTCAATATATTTCATAATCTAAAATGAAAACACTAACAATGATAAAGGTTATGTTAAATATTTTTATTCAGAATGGAAAAGAGTTTTTTGTTGTTTTTTTTTCTTTTTTTAACACAACATCTGTAGTAGTAATACAGAAGTTGCACTTCAGCTCTATTTCAAAACTGACAATATTTTCTATTACAACTCCTATATATTGAAGCGCTCCATATCATGGTGGTCTCTTGGTATGATTCTATATAGGTAGATAGTCACAAGTATGTGCCACACACAGAAATATACTAGTTTTCCTAACTGTGGGAATGGTATCAAGTAATAACAGATTAAATCTGGATCATATTAGTGTATTTGTTCTAAAAATGTGAAGAGATGGGAAAAATTCATCTTATTAGTTGCTCATAGTCTAGAAAAGCATTTTAGATTAAACATCAAATGCTTGTCCATGCTTAAAACAAAGCATAATGAACGCTACTCCTTGTGCAGAACAACTCCATCACGAATATTAGGCATATTTTTTTGTCATTCTAAGCTGAATAATTTTCTGTTTATTCATACAATAAGTATCCTGGATACCCTGTCTATGGAGTTACCAAATCATGAACACTTCCGTTTCTTGACTGAATGATTACACCCTGGTTTCAATGAACAGTTCTCTGTTGCTGATAGTTTCAATTTGTTCACCTCAATTTTTTAAACAAAAAGTCTGTGAGACTTTTGTTCATTTATTTCTTCAAATCATCAGAACTTCCAACAAATTTACATATCTAGTTGTGATACACAGTAGAAAGAGTTTAGAGGTCAGGAAAGCAAAGCAAGTTGTGATTGACAACTAATCAAAGGTATGGATTAGCAGCTAATAAAAATACAAAAGACCTAAATTAATCTGAGAGCCAATCACAATTTTTGAAAGTGAATTATTGACTTCCTTCAAGTTTTTGAAAAAGTGCTCTGCAAGCTGTTCATAACATTTCAGCTATTTCTTCTCTCCTCACTAGGACTGAAAATATTCATAGGAATCATAGGACAATTCATTTGCACAAATTTCCTCTTAACCAAGCCATGAAAAAACAGTCAATGCAGTAATTGGAAGTGGTCTCTATTTTCCCCTAAACTGATTTATGTATCAGTTTACATAATAGTTTGCTTAGTAATTTTGAGATATCTTGTTTCTTTTGTACATATTTTCTTTCTCTACACTATAAAAATAACTTCTGGCTAACTATTCAACTATTCCTTTATCATCTGTAGGTTAACAATCACACTATCCATTAGAATTCCTTAGTTTGCCAGAAGGACCTATAGTGAATTCTTTAAATTTCTCTACAGGTATGATGATCACTGATTTTTTAGTGTTTTGAGTAACTGAAACTTTGATAATGTAATAAAATATTCAGTTCTGGAATTAAATGCACCTGCCTTTTCTGTGGCCTTAAAAACACAAACTGCTTCCAAATTCATAGAGCAATATTGCTCCTTTCAATTGTCAGAACACTTTAAACACATTTCATGCTTCATGTCACCCATTACTACATAGCAACCATCTCTGTACTGATAAATAGTAGTTTTAACAGTTTACAGAAACATCAAAAGACAATAAGGATGGGATTCACCTCACCCAAATTTATCCCTCTAAAAATTAGGTGATTAATGTAAGGTAATCACATAAAACAATTTTGTTGCAAATAGAAAAGGGCAAGCACCTTTACAGAGCCATTCATCCCATTCTAAAATAACGTTTAAGATGGTAGGGTGACTTTTCCAGGTATAGGTTTTTGCCTTGCCATTAATTTAGAGGGTGGTACGATGACTACTGTAGACAAGAAGTTTACTTAAATTGCCTAAATATGGGTGAGTAAGTCTTGCTTGACATATCACAGAACAGTAAGGAAAAAAAAATAAATATAAACAAGCCATTTTGATGTGGTCACCATTCTTATGCTCTTTATTATTATTATGATGATGATATTTCCCATATTCTCATTCACTTAATGCAGCTGGTTTACACCAACTTTTTTTCTTTTTCTGTTTTGTTAGAGCTTTGATTTTTAATTGAGGAGTCATTATTTACTGAGGAGAGTGCCACTCAAACAGCATTTCTCCAACAGGATTTCTAAGTGTGTATTAAAATATTTGCTTTCTTTCTGGTGTAATATAAAGAAATAAATGTCAGTCAAACACATGAAGGGCAGAACTAAGAAACAGAGGACTGTACCGTGCTGTGGGAAGGAGTAGCTCTGCTTTTAGGAGCTACAGTGGGCAAACAAGTCAATGCAAATCCTCCCAACTGTGCCCATAATGTGGAAAAGCTGATACAATCCCTGGCTGTCTAAACAGATGAGTAGGAATAGGGACTGGTTTAACGCTGATACATGAATTAAACAAATCTAGAATTTCTTCTATTCCTTAATACTTTTAATGCTCATCTTTCAAAAACAATGATGGAAAACCAGAGAAGATGCAGAAAAAAACTACAAAAATTATTTAGGAGCCATGGAAAATGCCTTATAGTGAGACACTTAAACAGCTTTACCTATTTACCTTATCAAGAAGAAGATTGAGAGGTGATTTGATTAGACTGTCTAAGTACCTTCACAGAGAGAAAACACTAACTACTAAAAAGCTCTTTAATCTAGCAGAGCAAGGCATAACAAGAGACGATGTCTGAAGCTGAAGCCAGACAAATTAGAAATAAAGCACAATATTTTTTAACAGTGTGGGTGATTAACCACGGGAACAAACTGCTAAGGGAAAAAGTGGATTCTTTTTTGTCTTGACGCCTTTAAATCAAGCTTGGATGCCTCTCTGCAAGATTAAGCATCTCTTGAAGTAGCAAAGTTTTGAGTGAGTCTTGAACAAAAAGGGGAATGTTTGCATAAAGACTGTAAGATCTTTTAGTGAGCATGATGTGGAGATATTCCATTGGAGAAAAGGACTTCTGGTATTCAGGAAGTCACTTTTAATTATCCCATTTTTCCCACTGCCTTTAAAATCTGTGAATCATGTAAATTGTAAGCAAAGCCTGGCCTCAGCCACGACTCTATTGAATACAATATATATGTCCATCTGGGAACCTAAGTCCACCAAAGTAGAAATAACTGGTCTATCAAAGTCTTAATTTCTTAAGTAAAAAAAAAAATGGGAAGTATAATTTCCTACTCCTGAACATTTTTAGATTTCACAGAATATCCTGCTCTGCACTGGGACAAATTATAGAATGTTCTCACTGCATTTTGGGGAATTGTGTTTTATGAACTGATTTTTTTCTTTGTGTGGATCTCCTGCAGCTTGACCTATAGTGAAATTATAATCACCACAATGCAGCAGTGCAATAATAGAAATCAGTGCCTGAAGTCATCAGGAATTTGGTTTTGAAATGACATTTTAAGTGTCCTGAACTCTGCTTTTGCTGCATGTTGTGATATTATATATTTGCATTTACGCTGAATGCTTAGACATGAAGAAGCAATATAATTTGACTGTATGACAGTAAAAATGGGGTTTGGGTGGGAGAAAAAGCATTCATGGCTGTTGCAGAGAGATGGGGAATGGAGTGGCACAAAAGGAAGAAGCAAAGTCTCCGAAGGGCAAAGTTCTTGTAGAAAATATATGTTATTTGCATTTGAATGTGTTCCAGTCCTGTGTCCAGCCGGGCAGAGCACATTCAGCTGCACATTATGTTATTGTGCAGTGGAGTGGTGTTCATTTGGATTGTGTCCCTGTACGCTGCTGTAGCTGCTTCTGCCTGTCTGGGTATGTGATACGCTGTGGATACACGAAGGCATAGATTTCAAATACAAACACATGTGCTTGTGAATGATTAGATGAATAATACTTTTATTGCTATCTGTTACAAAGAATTTTCTTTCTTGTCCCCTCAAGATATATCTATGAATTAAAGAAAGCTGGCAATTACAAGCTGCTGCTGCTGCTGCTGCTACACAAGAGAACAAGGGACAGCGACTGTTTGCAGAGCATTCTTTCTTCCATCTTTCTTTTTCTCCTTCCTTTTCTCCTGCCTTTCTTTTGGCAGAAGAGAAGTTTAGAGACCACTATTTTCTCCTCTGCACTCTACTGGCTGTTCCAGCCTGGAGCTAGCTTGTTATAACCTACTTAGTCAGTTGGGTGCTGTCAGTCACTACTTCAGAATCAATGGTTGCAGATGTGAGCTTGGATGCAGTGTTTTTCCCCCCCACAGTAACAAGCAGTTAATAGATTTTATTTTAATTTTTCTACCTGCTTTGTCTTACAAATAATAGGAGCAAGCTAGGGGTGTGGCAGTTGATTTACAGAAAAACACACGCTCGTCAAAATGAGGCGATTCCATGTCGAAGTGCAACATTAATAATGATACAAATTATATACTCATCCTATAGGGAATTTGTTTGCATGAACATGAAACATCAGTACATCCAGATTTTGCTAAAGGAAAGAAATATTCAGCAGGTCTGTCAACAGGGGAAAGAGGGGAGAGAAATTTTCTTATCGAAAAAAAGCCCAAAACACAAGCATAGGTACATTTGGAAAGTCAGAACATTTTTTATTGTTATTATTACTATTCTTGTTATTTCCTCCAGAGATAATAAAAATTTCTGCTCCTTCCCCTGCTTTGGAGGGATGGCCATGATGTAAAGCTGTCCTCAGATTTATATGACTTTGCACACCTTTGTTGTTACGTGGAACTGCTCTCATGCGGCATTCTCCCAGATGCTGCTGGCTTTCAGGGAGGAACAGGAGGCAGACTGTGGGTAGTTACTTGTTCCAAAGCCAGTGCTGACTTTTCCTGATGTTGTCAGATCAGGTTACCATTGCAGCTCTGAGGTCTTAATTGCATTCCAGATAGACTCCTCTCCAGTTTTAACCCTAGTCCTTAGGAAATACCAGTATTTCAAGGTGTCAGATTTTAAGCCCAGTGATGGAAACACAGCAAAGGAGGCGTGCAAGAAATACATACACAGAATTGCTGTCAATAACTGGGACAACTCTGTGTGAGAGGAGGAAAAGGTGCTCATCATGTGTCGCAGGCCCTCTATGAGCATATCCCAGACCCCACTGGCTTGCACACTTGAGTTTACTTCCCAGAAGACCCAGCATGGAAATCTATGGCAAAAGACTTCAGACCTTTCTCTTCTTTTGTGAGAAGATGTGGTGTAACTAGGAAACAGTGTCCCTAATTCCACCAGTTAGGCTGTCTTTCTCTTTCCTTACTCGTGATGACTTTATCTCAGTTCCTGAGGGAAAAATAATGTATCTCTGTTATCTACTAATAAGCAATTATTTCCTCAGCTTTACACAGAAAATGATAAGCCAAATTGTAAGTGTGACAGATATGAGAAGGTGGAAGAAAAGGCCTTTTAGTTTCAAGCAAGGTTAATGTAATAGCAAGGTGGTTCTGGAGTTCTTATTTCTAGTGGACTGTGTTGCTGAATAAAGGTACCAATCCTTCCCATCTGAAAGCAAAAACAGAAGGTAAGGTAGTAATTACTACCAGATTAGGTCTTCTAATATGATTGTTCTCAGAAAGGGCAGAAAATCAGTGCTCTGAAAATTTTCATGGAACATTTTGGGTTTCAATGGAAATTAAAAATAAAATACTAATATTTTAATTATTTTTAATCAGAATTATCTTATATCTTCTGCTGAAATTGTTCATTGGCCATATCAGAAAGTGCATAGACAAACCCTCACTGGGAGAAAAGAACAGTTTTTCATCAGCCAGAATAACTTTCCTGCTGTCCATCACGTGAACTGGGTTCTTTTACTCTGATTTCATGCCTGAAAGACCGTCATTTTGCACAAAGAAGGAGCATCATCGTGAAGCTGTAGGTCAAAAAATTTCCCTTCCAACAAAATTTCTGAATTTAAGAGTGCTATATCAACACAGCAGGAAAACATAAAAGCTCCCCTATCTTAGGTTTTTAAAGCTGAAAACCAGAGATGGCACACACAAACATGTAAGGAAATGGTTGCAATTTTTTTCTATCTCTGGAAGTATTTTACAGTTAAATGTTGTGGGTCCAAATACTATTATAGACAACTTCACTTCCACAGAATTCTTGAATCTGATTTTAGCTACTACTATCATATTTGGTTCTTCCTTGTGAATATGGGTATCTTGAATATATTCCTTTGTGTGAATATGAAGTTTCAAAAGGCTTTCACCATTGGGAATTTAGAATAAGCATTTCTTAAAGGAAGTGACCAATGTAAAAATAAAATGTGCAGGCTGTAAAAATAAAAATGGAGTTAAAGGCTTTATTAAGTAATATCTGTATAAGAATTGAACACAGAGATAAGGAATATACTTTGTCTGTTAGAAGAATTTTTTGCTTTTTTCCTAGAATATTCTCCCACTGAAGTCTTGGAGCACACATAGAGTTGAAATTTACTCAGAAAAGAAAACCTGCCTAGAGTTGTTAAATACTGCAATGTTTGACTGCTCACCCATGACAGTTACCCCTGTTTCACTGCAGAAGTGCTGCCCTGCAAAAGAATTTACTTATCATTCATTTATTTATTTAAATTACTTTCTGCAAGGGCAAGTGAGTTCTAGGAAA
>VWZG01002026.1:6847-20480 GCA_013396735.1 Grallaria varia
TACATATATTTAGTAGTTAAGAACTGTTATCTTTCCTTCTACACATTTTCCAAATTAAAATTTTGTTTTAAATTTAAAAGAGGCATGGTCAATTTTGAGAAAGGAATTCTAAATTGTTTTAGCTTACTCTAAACTAAGACATGCAGTTTAGTGCTTTGGCTAACATGACAGTTTCTGTAGTGCACATTTCAAATACAAATAGAACACTACTAAGCCCATTTGAGTAATACCAAGGTATTAACAAACATCTTGTGAAAATATTATTTCATCCAAGCTTCTTGAGTCCTTAAAATATACAATAACAAAATATAATACATTAAATTCCAGATAAGCACTTCCAATTTCAAGCAAATTATTTTCCCTTCCTCCAAGTGTTTACTGTCACTTCAGCCTCCAGCAGGCCCTCTGTGGGGATGGATGACAGACAGTAAGGAAGGCATCATTCTGACACAAATGTGAAGAAAAAAAACATACAAGCATCTTCAAATACAACAGAGGTGTAAATGACCTACTGTTTGCATGTCACTTACTTTCCAGTGGTTTCCCATCCTGCCATCCTGTGCAAATTCAGAGCGAACTTCCTGCCAATTCACAGACTTAAGCAAGCACTGGTACCAGAAAAGATTTAGAAAGAATAGAAGATAATCAGTAACTGGCAGCAAAAATGAAGTTTTAATGCAGATTAAACTGAATTGAGCCTTGTAGGCCCAGCTCTGCATGAGGTCCAGTCCAGCAGCTTGTGGTTGTTTTATTTCCTTAAAACTATTCCAGCCAGATTCCTCCCTCCCCACACCTTCCTATTCCCGAATTCCTGTGAACTAAGATCATCACACATAGGCTCCTGTCACCACCCTTGACCAACAATGACTACTCCTAACATACTATTTCCCAGAAAAAGCTAGCCCAATTGACTGGCATTGACCAAATCTCATCCCTCATACCAGTACTGTCCTACTGACTACTCTCTTTCTTAATCATAGCAAGTCAAAACCAAAGCTACGGCCAGAGCTGACATCCTCCCACTATGAAGAAAGAGGAGACCAGGTCAGGAAAACTGGCTACAGACCCTGAATTAAACACTGGCAGCTTCTGCTGCCAGCAACAGAACAGAAGGAGGAATTGGACTGTCTTGGGTAATTCACCAACATATCCCTTGATATCCAAAGCAGAAACCCAGCAGCAGACCTCACCGGTTAAGGCAGCTCTTCCAGCACAGGGCAAGCCGACATCAGAACGGTGCTTGGCCCAGGAAACCAACAGCAATAGGCAATTGTCAACCTTAACTGCAGCTAAAACCAGTTTTGTACAATGCCCCAACATAGTAACTTTCTCTCCACTTTCAAAATAAAATAAAAGTAAATATATTAGAAGTGTGAAAAACTGGACGTAGACCCTTAAGTTCACATACAAGAACCAAACTAGAAGACAAGCAAGGAAAAAAATGGTTCAAGTGAACTTCATATATCATACTTTTGGGGTTTTTTTCTTCTTGGTAGATACTCTTTACTACAGACTTCCTGAGACTATTTAGCATATTAGTGGGTTGCTGCTTTATAAACAAGGAAGAAAATTAGTTTTAATAGCTAAACAATTAACCTTGAAGAATATTTCATGCTTCCAAGCCTAGACAAATTATTGTCTGTGCTTGGTTTTGATGAAAATACATGTCCAATGTCATTCTCCCAACAGAAATCTTACCTCCAAATCAAGGACTCACTTTTGCTGTTGAATTTAAATGTACTTGAAACCAGAAGTTAATATATATATATAAATCCAAGAATTTATATACTTATGAAGGCTTTTGGTTTGGATCAAGGTCTAGTCCTGAAGTACAGAAAATTGTTACAGCTGATACCAGTTGGCACTTTGTTTTTTAAGGTGCTATTGTATTCATAGCTGAATTCTGGCCTCTGATTTGAAAACTTCCTTTAGAGAAATCTGAGCTTCTCACTCTGTGTGGAATTGAATTATAAATAGGTATTTTCATTGTGATCTGAATTTCCTAATTACCAGAAATGGGTCTGTATGGTGACATCTGGATAGGATTGCATCCAAATTTCCCATTTTTTTTTATTTTATTAACATAGTTAAGAGAAGTTCACATTACACCTCCGTAACTGTGGCATGGCAACAAAAGATGGACTGTTGATTTTACTCTTTATCAGAAACATAACTCTATATGCACTAAAATGTCTTATTCCTAAATTTACACTCTGGTTTCCAGAAGTTAAAATTTTTAGACCTTTTTGTCTTCTTCTGACCTGTTAAATATTGCTGTCATCCTGAGATCATCAATATTGCGGAAACCATGACTGTT
The DNA here is from genome assembly GCA_013396735.1 of Grallaria varia. Classification (NCBI taxonomy): domain Eukaryota; kingdom Metazoa; phylum Chordata; class Aves; order Passeriformes; family Formicariidae; genus Grallaria; species Grallaria varia. Next base: position 9,165 of record VWZG01002026.1, read on the forward strand.
TCATGACAACAGCTTTTAGTAAATATTACATTATTCTCACAGTAATAAATTTTGCAAAAATAATTAATTCCTTTCATTTAGGTTATCTTCTATTATACATAGGCCCTAATTTTTGAAGAGCTATTTAGGGCAAGAATTAAACCTAAATGCATGACATCTACATTATGAACTCAGAATTAAGACCATTTAAAGGAAATATTACAGAAGCATTTTACACATGGGGCCATGTCTATGAAAGCTTGACAAAACAAAGTAGGGGACAAGTTCTCTCTCTTACAATTGCTTACTCATTCTTTACTCAGTTTTTTCTTCTACTTCATGTGTCTCTCATACCATCATGCTGCAGAAACAAATGCAGGCCTTCTTGTGCTGACTGAACATGCTGTTGTCATTCTCTTTTTAGGAAGTCTATTATCTAAAAGCAAATAAATGTAAGATTTTAAAGTAAAACACATAGGTCCTTTTTGGCCTCTTCCAATAATTCTTCAGTCTATCTTTGCTTTTAAACTCCACATACAGACATATTTTGTAGTTAAACACATCCCTTCATTCTTCATCTTGTCAAGTTCCAAATCAGCTATAATCAAAGATGACATTTCAGGCCTGAAAAACTCCTTATACATCCCTGAACTTTAGACAAACCCCGGTCTTGGTTTTGCTTTGAACCCTTAAGTCAATTTCTGTGAAAACTTTGGGCCCAGACACAATGTCTAGAGATTTGCAAGTATGCAAACATATGTAAATACAAAATTAACTCACTGTCACCCTTGGCTAGAAAGAAAAGATTCATATTCTTAATCTTTCTCCTCATAAGAAATAGTTTGAAAGTGAAGTTTTCAGGAAATTTCATGTGAAAACAATGAGCTTTATACTGATTACTAGAATGAGCCTTTCTCTCCCTCTTGACTCCAGCAGGAGTCTTGGGAAACCAAAGCTCTTCCAGATATCTGGAGCAGAGATTTCAGTGTGGGAAGGAATACAGAGAAAGCTTGAAAATTCCTCTTGAACTGGAAGAGAGAACTTGTTCTGTGGTGAGAAGCCTAGTTCTAGTGCACAAGAGCCCACCTGCATGCTTGAACCTGTACCTGCTCTTTCTGAGAGAATCAACAGGCCAATGTGTAAACACAGGTTCAATAAAGATGGAGACAGGCTAAGAATACTGAGGCAGGTTTTCTTTGAGCAGAGGAAGTTTATAACCCAGGTTAACTTGTCCCACATTCCACTGCCTCCTTGTCTGCAGCTCAGAGAAGAGGAATCTGTTACATCAAAATGATGTTTGCTCAAGCAAGAGCAGTGTGTTTGAGCTTTGAATATTTTCCAGTTCACTCCCCAGACGGTGGCCATCACAGCTGCAGCATCTCGTTTCAACCTGCATTACTGACAACATGAATCCCTTTGCTGAGGGAGCCCTCTTGACTTGTCTTCTCCACTCATCCAGACCCCGAAATTTTCCTGAGGGAAGCACAACCTGACATTGTTTTCATTCTAACACATTTGTAAGCCTTCAGACAGTTTTGCAGAAGCTACATTGCAGCAATACCTTCTCATCAGCTTGCAATATATACGGATGGGTGTGATGAACAAGGATTGTGATTTTTCACTGTCAAGCCAAGCTTGCAGTGCTGAGGAACCCAAAAAGGCAGATTCCCTGCCCACTACTGCTCTTACACGGCTTTTTTCTTCTGACCTGAACTTCCCACTTTCTATTCACTGAATCTTGTTTTACACAAACACAACACCTACCTAGCAGCGTCTTCCAAACCTTGCGCTCTGCATCCAGAAGGCCACTTTCAGCATAATAAGGAGTAGAGAAGAGTTATTTGGGACTCTTTCTGGCATTTCTGGATCTACCATGAGAAGTTCAATATGTCAGTGAGAATTATCACAACCAATTATCAACAAATAACTGGATTACAAACAACCATAAGGAAAAAGCCACTAAGATGAAAAACAGGTTTTTCAATGCACTGATAAAAACTAATTGCAATTAGAAAAATAATCATAATAAAAAAGTCAGTTGGACATAAACTAGGGTGCTTTATCTAGGAAATCTTTATAGTCCCTTGTCACATGGACAAAGCAGATGTTTGGAGAGGTCCTGACTGATGTCACCTATCTAGTACATCAAAAGTCAAAAATACTGACTGACTTCATCGGTGTGCTTTCCACAAAGAATAAGATATGTGACAATGCACAAAACACCATGTTCAACAGCAACATTTTTCACCCAGTGTTATAACAAAAAAAATTCTGTGGCTAAGGTACACATACTCATATTTTGCCACTAGATTTTTACAAATTCAATTACCTCCTTTTCTTGTGGTATCATGCTGTCCCATGGAAAGAGGTCCTGTGAAATTTTTAATAAAAAGCCTGGTACCTGAAAGAGAGATTCATTTCGCCCTTGAAGACCTGAAGTAGAGGTATTTCAGGACAAAATACAAAGCAAGTGTATGAAAAACAAAGGGCATTTAGCTGTTAAAAGTCAAAACCCACAGTCTGACACTGAAATTTCAAATACCTTTGCAGGACAGTATCTTAAAAATACATATTTCAAATCAGAGCACATGGGTAATGATAGAGCTCAACTTTGAAGAAATGGAAGAAAGTGACATTAAAGCAAGTAAAAGCACGTAGATGTGGAGTGGTAGATAAGAGGATGAAGGGATGTTTTCTGAAGACTGCAAGATGATCATTGTCTGTCAAATGCCAGCTTCTGACTGGAACAGAATACATGAAGCTGCATGACAATTTTAAAGACTATTAAAAGCCTCCAGTACGAGATACACCTCAGGGGCACTTTTTCAGTTCTGCAAAATTGTTTCCTAAATATCTGTGGATGATATTACTTTAGTTCACTTGTCCTTGTCTCAAAGAAAACAAATCTACTCTCCAACTTCCCAAATTTTCATTAATTAACATTTCTGCTGATAAGCAAAAGGAAATCCAAAACAGGCCATAAAAATGCAGTAATAGTAAATAAATACATCTAATTCATTTCAGAAAATTCATATAACATGGAAAGTTTTTAGTGTAAGAATACACTCAATCACTATTGATGTAAGGAGGTTAATCCCTTTTCATTTCATTAGATATTGCAAATATATTGATTTGAAAGATCAGAAAGTGACAGTAACAAAGACACTAGAGACAAAGTAAATGACATTTAAAGTAAAATGTAATGAGGCAAGTTTCATTTTCTGTCTTTAAACAATACATCACGCAACACCCTTTCTGCTCTATCAGTTGAGGACTGTGAAGAGAGAGGAAAATTTTAGATGTGGAATACATCTGTTTAAAAAAAAAAAANTCCAGGCAAGACAGGATTTCCAACATTTTCAAAAACTCAGAATTTTACATGGAAACTGCTTGGGAAATGCTGGAATAAGAAGCTATATCATTTCAGGAACACCTCAGCCTTGCTGCTGCTGCTCTGAAAAATCATCATGCTGACCTGGAGACAGCATCAACTATTTAAAGGCCAGAAATTAAGCTCCACAGCAGAATACCTGAAAGCCCATACCTCTCACAGCTGGTGTCTCCTGGAAGGAATGCCAGCAGCCAAATGGTGTCAGGCATTCAACTCTTGGTGCTTTGGATCCTCGGATCCTTGCCTACATAGAACGCCAGGAAAGTTTGGCTCAGCTGGCTGTCTGAAAGCCATGTGCCTGCCTCTTCAAATCCAGAGTAAAGCTACAAGATAGATTTTCACATAGCTGGGAAAAGAAGAGACATCTGCTGTGTATTTAGACGCATTTTTTTTTCAGAAAATCCTTTTAGATTTTGGAGAAAATTGCTCAACAGATATCTCAAAAAGACATTTTTCTGCATAAAATAGTACTTTCTCATCAGATTAATGAAAAAGGAATAAAAGATGTGAGAACATATAAAGAGAAACAAATCTGATTGTGAAATGAGTGCCTAGTGTATGCTATACCTTTCTATTTCAATTATTAGTAAAATAAAGTAAACTTCTAGTACAACCCACAGTGAAAGGCAGAAGCAATTTTAGAAGTAATTGGTTTTCAAATTAAACTTGCACAATCAGCATTAAGGTTCTGTCAAATGCACTAAGCCGAAACTCACATTCTGTATATATTTTCATTTTGAAGGCCTATTAATGGAAAGAATTGGCACGAGTCAAAACACTCATGTGCTGGCAGGCAGTTACCTTAAAGCCAGCTATGTATGTTTCACAATGGAGCTTTAGCAATGCACCGTTTCCTTTCCAAGTTTGGGAAGATTTGTAGTAGCTCTTATGTTTGCAGAGTTAGCTATTTGAGTTTTAGACTGTAGCCTGGAAATTATTACTGGAACCTTCTTATAGCCATGTCTCATTTCTCAGACCAAAATGATAGAAAAACATGCTAAAAAAAAAATTTATAAAAGGCTGGATCTTGAAGGCCTTATTTACTTTTGATGCCTTTATCTGCTTTAAACCTAAATAATTTTCAGGCTTTCCTCAAAGGAAGTATTTTCTGTAATTAAGGAATTTGGGAACTTTCTCAAACACAAGGCAGCTGGAGAGACAGGAGGGAGTGTTGCAATCATACTGAACTACACTAAATGAGTGTTTCTCAATCAAGGAGGTCAGGGACACTCCCTGAGTGGAAGCAAAACAGAAAATTTTGAAAAAGTTTCTACAGGACCTTGGAATCAGTAAGAGGAAGGAGGGAGAGATTTAAGAGTCAAATTTATGCCAGTTTGTATTTATGTGCCACAATTCTCTTCTGCAGGAACTGAGTGAAGCTACAGTAAGTCAAGACCTAGGTTTGGAACCAGATCATGTTTGCCCAGATGTGTACTTAGAGAGGATTCGTGGTGCTTTTTCTGACATGGCCATCGCCTCTTCCCAGTGCTGTCCACAGGCTTGCTACCAATCTTTGGAATGCAAAAGTAAAGCTATGCCACTGCATAGCTTTAGTGACTGAAAAGTTAAGCTTTAGTGACTGAAAAGTTAAATGTTCCCTCAACACTGTAATATAAATGTATCACTCAAAAAGACATTTCCTGGCAGACATTGACAGACCTTTATCACTGCCATATGACCAGCTAGTGGAGGTTTCTTCAACATAAATACCATAAATACCTATCCAGAGGAGGACCTCATCCCTGGTCTGAATATGCCAAAGACAACATGCATTTCACTGGGACTGGGTATAATTAGGTCTGGAAATTATAACTACAGAAGATAGAGTTTATAATATACAAACACAAACAAACAAACAACAAAACCAATCAAACAGACAAAAGAAAAATCAGGATCCTGGAACAAACAACTCTGCCAAAAATCATAGAAGTTGGCCGTACCAGAGAAACTTTGGACATTTTGCAATCCAGCTTCTCTTTATGTCACTATATTTGCTGACATCTATACACGTTGTCTGCAGCCTTCAGTTTTATTATTCTTCACATGCTGTTGTCACATACTGACAGTCTGTCAGGCCATGGCTCAGAGAACATTTCTCCCAATGCATTTTTTCTGCAGTTGCTTTGGGAAGTGACAGTGCTCATGCTCACAGACAGCTAGCTTGACCTCTTCTGCCCTGGAGCTTTCCTCCAGGCTTTTCAAGGGTATATTCCCACCACGGAAAAAGACTTTTGTTTTGAGGAATATGCCGGTAAGCCTAAAAGGGTCTGACGCAGCTCCTTTATGAATTTGGAGGCATTTCTAAGATACAACACGTTTGTTCTGGACCTGTTCATTCAGTGCTTGATGTGGCCACTCTTATTCAGACTTCATTAGCATCATGTGAAAGAAGAGCTCAAAACTTTGAATCTTAAAGAAGTTTCCCTCTCTCCCTCTCTGCCAGTTTTATTTTAATTCTTTTCTTGCCAAAGATATGATTAGCAGAGATGTAAAGATTCATCACCTTCTTGCCATGAAAAGACCCTTGTGCTAATATCTGTGTTCAGAAAGTGAACCTGACAACACATCAGCCTTAGTACTGATTCCTTATGCCTGGCAACTTGCAAGTGAATTACCTTACTGCCAAGCCAATACAAAATTCTCCAAAAGCAATACTTGTCTGAAATTCTCTATAGCAGTAGCAAAGCTTGAAAGTACATTAGGAAAATGTCAGTACCAAAAGTGCATATTTGTAAATTTAAACTAAGTAAGCATTATAAGTAAAAAAACTTTTAGATTTATCTGTTGTTTTAACCTTACTACGTTCCAGAAAAAAATAAAATGCAGCATTTAAATTGTCTATAAGCCTTTTAAAATATATATTTATAGTACTTTTGCACAAGATTGGTATACCTCCTTAAGTCACGGGCACGCACTCCAGGCAGTGTGGATATTGCATCTTTTCTAGGCCAAATATGAGGGAAGGATAGCCAACACAGTCTGTAATTTTGCAGTCTACTGTTACTGCAGTTTATTTTTCCTATACTACTGCATGCAATGTCACACAACCTATAGCATGCAGAGGTGAAGGGAAAATTACTGTCTCTGCACTAAAGAGGTAACACAGCTATAAGAAGCGTTTATTGTGAAAATTGTTGGGTTCTTGTAAAATATTTCAGTCAATTTTCAATACAGTCCTTCCACAATCAAACCATAAACTCAGTAACCATGCTCTCCAAAAAAAAACCCTCCACATATTGTGTCATCTTTAATTGCTTTTAAAATTAATCATCCATCCCTTCAGCACTGGAAAGTCAAGAACTAGAGGTGGCTTATGAACTTACCAAGAGTATATTCCTAAGTTCCAGAAAAACATTCTTGTATGAGAATATTTAAAAGTCTCTTTTCCAGAGCATGACATCTGAGATTGTAATGTATTTTATCCTATGACATTATAACACTATCAATGTGTTGCAGAGGCATCATAATAAACCACTTCAAAAGTTATGAGGTTCTTAAAGATGAAGAAATTTCCCATGTGAATGTTCCAAAATAACCAAAGCTGTATACCAGCATACTTTATTTTGGTGGAAAAGAGACTCCAGAGCAGTCTGCAAAGGCTAGCTCAGTATCTGTCTACAATTTTAAGCCCCAGAATTTTTACAAAGTCTGCCCCTAGAGTTCATACTACTTTCCATTTAAATCTGAACAAGCCTACTTAGAGAAAATAGGCAACAGTCTCCCACAGGGCACTATTTTTAGGTAGTCACCATTTCACTCAAACAATATGTTAGTGGTGACACCTTTGCAGACTGCAAAGTTATGACAGTATAAATCAGAAATACCTCCACTGACTTCGTTGGAATTCCATGAGTGAAGGACTGGTGAACTGACCTTTTGGCATCTGTTCACAATAGCCTTTATTGGACCCCCTGTGCATGTAAAAGAGACTAAATTGTTCATAAGGATAAAGCAGAACAAGCATAATTGAACAAGTGGAGAGTTACTCCAGCTCTTGCTCTCTCGCTCTCTCTCTCTCTCTCTCTCACACACACACACACATACACACACACACACACACACACACACACACAGAGTCATTCCTTGTTTTGCAAATAATTGTCACACAGGGAGCTGGGGAAATTGCAAAAGGAAAAATTATTTTCTTAAGCTGAAATTTCAAACTAATGAGGGAATTAAAAAAAGTTGTAAGTTAACTAGAAGACAGATAGATGTAATCAAAATATGACAAAACTGCTGTAAAGTTACTGATGTAAGTTTAAAGAATACTGGAGACTCAAAGCTGCTCTTAAATTAATATTAATTTAGCAATATGCAAGGACTAGGTGCTCTAACTAAAAGATTTCCTACCAAAGGCCAATCTAGAAGGTAGCAATCTAGTTGTCTGAGGTGACATGGGATGACCAGAAAGGATTTCCTTCTGCAGATTTAAGATGACATATCTTCATCAGTGATATGATAGCTGGATCAAGTGAAACCTCTGCAGGTTTGTAGATGGCACCAAGCTGAGTGGTGCAGCTGGCACTCCTAAGGGACAGGATGCTATCCAGAGGGATGTGGACAAGCTTGAGGAGTGATCCCATGAGAAACTCATGAGGTACAACAAGGCCACGTGCATGGTGCTGCACCTGGATCGGAGCAGCCCCCAATATCGACACAGGCTGTGGAATGAGCAGATCAAGAGCAGCCCATCAAGAAGAACTTGGTGGTGCTGGGAGATGAAAAACTGGATGTGTCTTGGCAATGTGCACTCATAGCCCAGAAAGCCAACTGTATGCTGGGCTGCATCAAAAGAAATGTGTCCAGCAGGGCGAGTGAGATGGTTTTATCTCTCTACTGTGCTCTGGTGAATACCTGTGGTATGGCTTCCCATGCTACATTCCTCAGCACAGGAAAGACATTCTCTTCTGTTGAAGAGAATCCAGAGGAGGGCCTTGAAGATGATTTGAGGGCTGGAGCACCTTTCCTCTAAGGAAAGACTGCAACAACTGTGATTGTTCTGCCTGAAGAAGTCTCCAGGAAGACCTTATTCCCACCTTTCAATACTTATTGTGGGCTTTTAAGAAAGGTGAGAACAGACTTTTTAGTAGGACAAGGACAGAAACCGGACAACAGCAGGACGATAGGATAAAGATAGATTGAGGCTAGATAGGTGATACATGGGTACAGTTTGCCCAGAGGTGCTGTAGATACCCCATTCCTGGAAGTGTTCAAGGCCAGTTTGGATGGGGCTTTGAGCAACCTGGTCTAGCTGAAGATGTCTCTGCTGATTGCAGGGAGGTTGGACTAGATGACCTTTAATGGTCCCTTCCAACCCAAGCTCTTGTATGACTCAATGACAAGGAGAAAGTAATGAAGACAATGATAATGATGATGATGATGATTACAGTTTCTGTTATTAACGGTTGTAAAATTTAGTAATAAATATTCCAAATTATTAGTAAGATAGTGTCACTCTGTAAATGACAGTCAGAAAATACAGTGGTTCCATGGCTACTCTTGCTTTACAGTATCTTCTTCTGACCTGCTTGGTTTTCAAATAAACCCATAAACCCATTGCCCTTTGTCACCACGATCTAGATGCTGACAGCACAGGAGGGCCCACTCTTTTCTTGTAAAAAAGATTTTTTTGAATAGTTTGTGTACTTTTAGAGCTCTGCAAACATGCTTTCCAGTGTAATTGTGACACCCATGAAAACATAATTTTTTCCTTCCTTTACAGAAATTATTTATAGAGCTTTCATTGACTACAACTCTCTTGGTAATTCTGTTGATGGTACATGGGAACAGATACTACACTCATGTTTCTCTGTATTTGCATTGTTAACAAGAATAAAGTAGCAATAAAAACCAGTTTCTAAAATCACAAACCCCAATATTTAATCGCTTCAGTAATTTTTTGAGTAGAAATGCCGGAATTACATGTACTTTTCAAAGGAGACCAGAGCATCCTTTCAAATGTTGGAGTGGTCTACATTTCAAACAGCATTTTAAAATAATGGTCTTCAGACTGCACACGTATGTCCAACACCTGTTGAACTTGAAAAGAACACATTAACCCTCATAAAATGTTAGTTCCACTGAGGAGTGTATTTGGAAATTATGAAAAGAAAGGAAAATCACCTTTGAAACTATAATCTCTTTAAAACATTACTTTAAAAAATACATTTGACCCTGCTATCAAGAATTTAATTATAATATTTCACAGGTAATGATTTTTTATTTTCCAGTTCAACCATCCGTAATTTGGAATCCTTTGTGTGATTACTGAAGCATTTGTAATTGGGCTTTTCCTTACAATTAAGCAGAAGACCCACAGAGTAAAAAATAAATTTAAAAGTTTCGGTATCCTCCAGCTTTAGAGGGAGAACATTGTAATGAGGTGAGCATTGAATTGCCCTTCTCTTCAGAAAGAAACTGTTCAGACATACCATTTGTGACTAATGAACAGAGAAACGTCACTTGTAGAATCTTTTTCTATGCTGCAGGATGGCTCACAGCCCTGTGTGATGGCTGGGTTCACTTCTTTGCTGAGAGGTGGTCAAGCAGTGGAACAGGCTTCCTCCAGAGGTGGGTGATACCCCAAGGCTGTCAGTGTGTAAGACACCTTTGGTCAATACCCTAAATAACTTCTGGTCATCCCTGAGGGGGTTAGTTAGTTGGACTAGGTGGTTATTGTAGGTCCCTTCCATCTGGAGTTATTCTATTTGTGTTTCTAGAATTAGTAAATTGACTACGCACTAAAAATCATAGATTCAGCATTGATCTCACAGGTCATCAGAACAGCTGAGCATTGATTTTATGGATCATCATAATCTTCCTCAGACATCACTTATGGCTAACTTCTTTATGACTAAGAAGCAACAGTTACTCATTCATCTCTCTGCCCTAGGGTCTAAATGAGCTCCTTGGCTGTACATATGCTAACGCCTGCCATATATCTCTTCTACAAGACATCTTTCCAAATTGTCTGGTTTTTTTTTTCAGTACAAGCTAAACCCAAGGCACATTCTCAACCTGTATCTGGCTAGGTAGATTCTTATTTCTGTATGGCTTTTTAATATATGTATCTGTGTGCATGTATATATTTTTTTTATCTTATTTTTTCAGCTTGAAACTAGGTGATTTTTAAGGTTCCCTCCAACCCAAGCCATCTTATGATTCTATGCTTCTGTGATAACTTCCAAACAGGAATTACTGAGTGCACAATTAAAGCTTAGCTCTTGATTCAGAATAGCAATTTAGCTGTAATCAGTTATGCCAGTTAGAAGTTGCATGTATGGGAGTATTTCCTCTGAGTAGTCTCTCTTCTCAACCTCTATTAGAAATACCCCTTACAGTTCATGACATTCCTTGAGATATTACTAAATTCTGCATCTCTCTTCATCAATAAATATACAAATTAAACTCTTCAATTGCTAAAGCAAACTGCAATAAACATACAGAGTTTATACCATGATTATGTAGAAAACCCTGAAAATGGTGTCTCAAATATTTTTTTAAGACCTCAGGTTATTCTGAGATATTTAAACTTCATTCACTAAATATTCGGGATCTGCAAGAACAACTGTAAGTGAAGAACTATGGGGGCTTTCCTTTCCTGTAGTTCATGCTAAGATGAAACTCCCATTGCAACAAGTTCACAGCAGTGTTAAATTCAGTCAATTGATTTTAATCAGTCAGAAAGTCTGGTGTCAAAAACCAGTACAAAGTCAAAGCTGAGCATGAGGTTATTTGCTTTGATCTTCCTTCTAGAGGTGTAAAAAACATGACACAGAGTTGTATTAAGTATAACTTTCTTCCATCTGCATCACTAAGAAGCAGGAAGGCTATAAACCTGTTAGGAGATTATGGTGACCTCGTAATACAGCTAAATCTGCAGGGACACCCAGTGAAAAATTTCCCATTATATGTGTATTTTTGCAAATTAGCCATTCCAGGACAAA
>VWZG01002029.1:9634-106661 GCA_013396735.1 Grallaria varia
GCTGGTGGCCGGGACGCTGGGAGCGCCGCCCGCCCCGGTGAGAGCCGAGGGGCGGGAGGGGTGTCGGAGCGGGCACAGCCCGGTCCCTCCGGTGCCACTGCCTGGGGTGGCCGCGACGGCCGGAGCAGCTGCTCTCGGCGCCGGGCGGAGGAGCGGCGGGNCTCTTCCCTCCCTGCAGGCCCCGGAGCAGCGGGGGACCGCCAGCGCGGAGCCGCCCGGTGAGTTGGCTGTGGGCGGCCGCCGGTGCCCCGGCTGGGAGGGGGCTGCGCGCCGGGCCGGGAGGCGCTCGGTGTTGCCCGGGGGGTTTTACCTCCGGAGCGCCACGGCGACACCCGAGGAGGCAGCGGGAGCTGCGCCGGGGCTCGGTCCCGCAGCTGTTTCCCGCAGCCCGTCCAGGGCCGTAGCGCAGCGCAGCCCTGTCCCTGGCTTGCCGCCCCTCCGCTGCAGCCGTGCGGGGTCCCGGCTGGGAGCGCTCCGCTCCGACTGCACTCTGCTCTCCCCCCTGGGGAGCCCGAGGGGCCGGCTGTCTCCCCGAGGGAGGGCCGGGGAGCGGGGGAGCCCCGGCGCGGCGGGGGCCGGAGGTGAGCAGAGTGCTTGGGGAGGTGACGGAGCTGAGGGCGGAGGGAGAAAGAGAGAGGTGGCTGGGGTGGCTGTGTGAGACCCCGCGCCAGTGCAGTGATGGACTTACTGGGAGCCCTATGCCCCGTGATGGCTGCAGGACCCCGCCGTGGCTGCTGCACCTGCCCCGCCGGTCTCTCTGGGCCCCTCCTTACAGGCTCTGTCCCGGTCTCTTGCAGTCCTGACTTTTCGGGAGATCTGGAATCGTAGTTTCTGCCGTCCGTTGGAGCAGCTGGTGGACGTCACTGCCGAGTTTCCCAACGAGGTGGAGTACATTTTCAGACCCTCCTGCGTCGCCCTGCAGCGCTGTGGAGGCTGTTGTGGGGACGAAGGTCTCCGCTGTGTCCCCGTGGAGACAAGCATGGTCACCATGCAGGTACGAGCTGCGGCTGCGGAGCCGTGGCTGCGCCGGGGAGGCCGCTCACCAAGCGTCGGGAGGGTGGTCTTGCAGCTTTGCATCCTCTGGACGTCGTAGCAGGGTGGCTAAAAACGGAGGAGGCTTACTACTGCTTAAATGCATGCCAAGCCAGGAGGGTCCCTCTGCCTGCTCTTTGGGCTTGCCCCTGAGACCAGGTGTCACCCCGGGTAGCACTGGCCTCACTCTCTGCTTTCCTGCCCTCTCCTCTCTGTGTGGTCCATCTTGCTCTTTGCTGTGATCTTTCCAGGCCTTCCCTGTCCTGTGGTGGGGTTGGGGGTGTTCCAGTAGCCTGTTACTGTGTGCTGGGACAAAGTGGGTGCTGACTCTGACTCGCAGGGAGAAGTGAGGCTCTCCTGTGTCAGATAATGCCTGTGGTGGTGCTGAAAGTGAATGCCCCCACACTGGGGGCATGGTGAACACGAAGGGCTGAGCCAACCACACTTTCAGTCCCCACTGTGGGAGCTGTGAGATGTGGAGTGGGAGATCCTGAGTTGGTTTACTCTCTCCCATGCACTAGCCAGTAGCCCTTCCACTGTGCTGCCAGAGATCAACCTGCTGATGCTGCAGGGATCAGGGAAAAGCTCTGCTTTGCCATGGATGACGGACTAAAGTGCCTGCAATAAATCACCAGTGATTTTGGTCCTTTGGGTGCTGAAAGTATGTTAGAAGTCAGGGTGGGAGTTTCCAAAAACTCTTGGCTGAGGCAGATCAAGAGCCTAACATGAACATGAGGCAGCTCCCCAAATACAGGTCTCCCTTCCTTGGGAGGGATCCTGCTGCTGTGCACAGTGTGACAATGCCAGACACTTCTTCAGGGGCTACTGTGGATCACACCAATAATCAACATACCCTCTGAAGCCTTTGGATGTCCATCCTGAACTTCAGGCTGGGCTGTGAAGTGACACAATACAGGGCAAATCCTATGCCCCTGGACCAGAGAGGCACTGTGATACTGACTCCAATCAGTTCACGCTCAGTGCCGCAGGAAAGGGGGCCAGGAGGAGGCAGCAGCAGCAATGGGAATGGTCTGGAAAACATGTCTGTGGAGGATATTTCTATCAGAGAAGGGAGATGTGCAAAGTGGTCAAATATGTGAAAGTTTTCCACAAAGCAGACACAGAAAAATCTCCTCTAAAGCTGGGAAATCCCAAGACCATGGGACTTTAATTAAAGCCATGAAGACTTCGGGTAGCACTAGCAGAGCCTCCCAAGCTGCAGGGGCAGCTGGACCTGGCCAATACTGCCTACATGTGGAGGTGGAGTCTCTGTTGTTGGAGGTTCTGAGGAACAGGTTAGACATGCGTCTTCCCAAGAGGCTGGGGTGGCAAGACAGTGGTGCAGGAGCCCTTCCAGCCCCCTCCTACTGCTGGCTGGGAAGTAACCTTTGCTCCTCTTTCAGCTCCTGAAGATAAAGCCAAATGGGGAGGCACCCTACGTGGAGATGGCGTTCACAGAGCATAAGCAGTGCGAGTGCAGGTAGGGGACCCCTGGGCTCGTTTTACACCTCCAGCAAGAGCAACCCTGCCAGCTCACCCTGCATGTGGGATAGGGATGCCCTTGGGGCACCCTATCTGTGCTGAGACCCCTTCTCGCTGTCTTTGCACTAGGGTTTGATGGTCCTTATGGCCTTTGTTCAGCTGAGGCTGCACCACACCTCTTCACCTGCTCCCACAGCCAAGGGGGTGGATGGCATTGTGTGCCAGGGTCAGGCACCATGCAGGGCTGCAGCACCCTGGCTCTGTGAGCAGATATGTCTTTGCCCCCCATCCCTGTGGCTGCCTTGGCATGCCTGTGCTCCTCTGGCAAGAAGATCTGCCTGCGGGTAATGGAGGGAGGCTGATAGCTCTGAGGCAGGTGTTTGGTGTGTCCAAGCTGGTGGCTCAGCAGGGAGCTCCATGGCTTGGCATGCTTGAGTGTGACCGTGACCCAAAGGAAAAGCTCATCAGCTGGGTCTTGGGCCTCCATTTAAGGGAGGCTGCCCCATACAGAGCTGGGAAGTGGAGGTCTACATCCAAGCCAACAAATGAAAGCTTGAAATATGAAGTACCAACCTGGCATGGATAGGCAGTGCAGGAAGGGATGTGTAGCACCAACCTGCCACATACTCCTGACACCTAGTCAACCCCTTGGGGTGCTCACTGTGTCCCAGAAGTGGTGAACACTTGGGCAGGATGGGGCAGTGCTGTGGGTGCAGGGAGCAGCTCCAGTGCTGCCTGCAGCTGGTCCCTACCACAGAGCATCTCCAGTGCTGTCTGGGGGTCCTGGCAATCACTCTCCATGATCCAAGGGTAATTTAGTATTACGAAAACTGGGGGGTGTGTCCTGCTGGACAGCCATTAGACACGATCCTTGCCTGGAAGAAGTGCCTGAGGATCCCCGGGTCGGTATTCCCCTGCAGTTGTATTGGAGCAGATCCAGCTCCAAGCTGTCTCTAGAGTGTCTGTCAGTGGATGCAGAAAGGGGAGTGGGAAGAAGCACATGTGTTACTTCCCCCCTTCTCCGCTTCCAGCTATTTTCCATGCAGGGAATTTCCTAAGCCTTTTGTGGTTTTCCTACCTAGGGTAACTCCCAGGGGATCTTCTATGAGCACTTGTGCAGGCTGCCTTAGAATCTGTGTAAACTTCTTGCTTCTGCAGCAGCTTTTGGCTTGTCCTTAAGCTTTCTTCCACACCTGCACATTGCTCCCTTTTGTAGTTTAGTGTAGGCGTGGTAAATGTCCTTGCCTTGACCCCTACAGGGGATGTTTAAGACAAGTATGTTGTGGCTGAGAACTACTACTGAAACTTTGCAGTAAATCCCACGTGTCTGTTACTCAGGATGTTTTATCTTATTTAACTATGAGCTATGAAAGCTGTCACTGAGAGCAGCTGAGACTGAACTTGCATTTCCTGGCCTCATTGGTAAAATGTCACATCCCCAGGCGTGTCACCAAAGCTGACCAGCCCCTTTGCTGTCTCTGCCTTCTCTCTGCCTCCTGCAATTAGCTCCTGGCTGAGGAGTTGATAACATGGAGAAGTGATATTGGGTCTGTTTTAAGGATGAATGATAACAGGTGGATTGTGCTGTGCACTGGGGCATGTCAATAAACTGCCTCCTGCAGCTCAACATGCAGCACTGCCCAGTAACCACTTCACTCTGTCTTTTTCCCACTCTGCAGGCCCCGGCAGGACCTGATGAGGTTGGGAAGGTAAGTGATGTCAGGGGTGACATTACTGGCTGAGACTGTGGGTCTCATCTCCCACACATCAGCCCCTCTTGTGGTACTTTACTTTTGAAGGAGGAGGTCCAAGGGCCGAGGTAAGAGAAGACAAGACAAGAAGGGACGAAAAGACTGTGAACTGTAAGTAGGAGCAGATGTGGGTGATGTCTTCTGGGTTAATTTCTTTGGGATGAGCATCTTCATTAAGCATTTAGATCTTTACTGACACTGAACAGTGAGGGATTGTGCAGAGCAGACACAGAAGAAAGCAGGAAGGGACAGTGGGCGGCTGTGGGGAGATAGGCCTTTTACTGAAGGCTCAATAGGTCCTTGGTAGTCTCCAGACTCAGCTGCTCAAAGCTGGACAGGGTGGGGATGGATGGATTTGCTGACTTAATCGTGCTTAGCTCTATCACCATTACAGACCACATTGGGTTTCCTGAATCCATGAATTTCCAGTTTCAGCTTCATTTTGCTGCCAGCTGTGTCCTTAACTGATGTCCTTGACTGGTCATTGTTTGGGTTACACTACCCTTTCTGTCCTTTAGCTCACTTTCTCAATCCTCTTGCTGTAACAGCACAGGCTGGACTCATTGTGGGCACTTTTGAGGTTATGGCTGGCATTTTTGTCTGGCATTTCCTCGTTTTGTCTGAAGCCTGCTGTTGTGGGCTCAACCAGCCCCAGCCCCGTTGCCCTCACTCCTCCCTGTGAAGAGGCTGCCTGCAGTCCCTACCCTATGGTTCTGTGTCTGAGGGGCAAGGCAAAGAGGGGGGGATTCAGGGCAGAGCATGTGACGCTGGAGGTCCAAGTGTCCCTCCCTTCCTGGCAGTGCTCAGTCCATGCCATGCTCTCTTTCCAGATGTGGCACACCACAAAGGTAACCTCTGCCCTGCCCCCAGCCTCAATCCTGCTGCCTGTGTTTGAGCCAGCTGTGTTTCCGTCTGGCATGGGGACCTTGTGGAGTCATGTCCGTCCAAGCTGCACTGGGGAGCAGGACTCTGTCAGGGAAGAGCTGACTGGACTCTTGCCTGACCCTGGTAGCAATACTGCCTGGGACCAAGGACTCCCTTGCCCATCTGCCCCATTGGCAGCAGGACAAAAGGACCAGGCCTGGGGCTGAAGATGAGGAGCTCAAGCAGTGTGTTGGTGTTCAAGGGCATCCTTGGGACAACAAGAAGCAGAGCTGGTGGATGTGCTGCTGGAACTGGCTGGGGAGGACAGCATGATGTGGGAGCAAGCGGAGATGGCTCACAGGGCTGCAGCTGCAAAACTCTGTCCTGTCAGCACTCTGCAGCTGGGGAGGAAGGAAACCTGGGGCAGGCAAGGCTGCAGGGCTGCATCCGTCCCAGCCTTGGCACGGGACAGCCCAGGAGGTGCCAGGGAGCTTGCCAGGGAAGCTCTTCTGATAGGGAATGGGAGGTAACTGGGCTCTTTGCTTACTCACAGCCACATCCCAGCCTTGCCCTGCTCAATAAAAGCTCGTGGTCAGATGTGGGACTGTAACCCCGCCCTATTCACCATCCTGTTTTCTCCATCCTGCCTAAATGTCTAGCTCGCTGTTCTGTCCTCCCTGGCAGGGCTCATGTGAGGTTTAGGACAGTGGTGGGGGGCAGGCTGCCCATGGGCCTTCCCATTCAGGAAACACCCCACTAAGGCCCATTTACCTGACATGGGGGCAGGCTGGCCTGGGACCCCTGTCTCTTACTGGGAATACCCTGGGGGTATAGGGAGCTGGTGGCCCTCACTGAGGTGGCTGTGAATGCTGCTGTTTTCTGGTTTCCCCGCTCAGCCAACTCTGTGCCCAGGTCTGGGGAGAAGCCACAGCTCCTAGTTTTCCGTGCTTTAAGCAGTGCTCCTGAGGCTCTTCCTGTCCTCCTTCCTGACCCTGCTGCAAGGGGCCTGAGACTGCCTGTCAGATGCATTCCATCTACATCCCATACCCAGTGCAGACCAGTGTCTGCCCAAGCCGTGTACTGGAACAGTGCATGTAGCTGGAAACCCTAAGGGTGAGTTGGGCGGCAGCAGCAGTTTGTGGAGCACCCCTGACATTGGGTTAAAACAATTCAAGGGTCATTCTTGAAAGTTGCAAGTAAAAGACTGGAGCGCAAGATCTGCAAAGGCTTCAAGGTTACCCTCAAATGTGGTTTATCCTGCTCTGAGGAACAAGAGTGGAGCCTAACCTAGCAGGAGTTGGGGTCCAAGGCAGCTCCTTCCCACATCTGACATGGCTGCATGTAGCAGGGGCAGGCTCCCTCTGAGCCATAATGCTCGTGCTGCCTGGGGCTGGTGCAAGGACATAGGGGTAAGGCAGATCCCTGTTAGGGAAAGCTGGTGGTGGGTTTTGAGGAGATGTGAACCTCTATGCTGCCACCATTTAGTATGACATGGATGGGGTGAGTTGTACCTGTGTAGCTGGGCATATTCTTCAAGAGCTTCTTGGATCCCTTTTGGATCCCATTTCCAGTTCTGGCATCCACAGTGTCCTGGGGCACAGTCTACATAGGCTCTGCCTCAAAAATGGCCCATGAAGTTCTCCTTCCCTACCTCATGGATAAGGGCAACTTGCTGCTTCCCTTCCCACATCACTCAGGGTCTGTGTGGGCGTGATATCTGAGCTCCAGAGGCCTGTCCTGGTCCTTGCAGGTTCTTCCTGTCCCTGTGTACCATTTCAGCCTGGCTGGTTGTGCTCTAAGGCCAAGGAGAACTACGTGCAGCACTTGAGGATGTGTGTGATAGTTTCTGGTTTGTTTTTGACAATAAAGTTTCCCTGTGCTAGTATTAAACCTTTAAAAAGGAAGTCAAAGAAATCCAACTATGTTAATTAATAAAAATAAGTTTATAAATAGTGATGATTTTTTTAAAAAAATTCAAATTCAAACACAGCCCAGCAGCTTTTCCAAACAGTTCCTAGTGTCTGGTTTCACCTTGTTAGCTGGTGGCCCACACTGAGATATTCCAGGCAGCTCTGCCCATTGGAGTTGGCAGGGCCAAGAGCCTGCATCCTTATGGCCACCTGGTGTTGCTTCTTCCCCTCCATTACCTGAGCCACCTGGGTGCAGTATGTGGTCTTGTTGCCTGCTCCTCCTGTGGCATGGAGTGTTGGACAGCAAAGACATGGGTGCCTGGAAGGAATGTGGCTCTCCCACTGAAATGGTGACAAGTGGATCAGTTGGGGCAGGGCAGGAGCAGGGGAAGGTTTTACTTACACAGGAGGTTTGGGAGCTGCATCTCCAGCTGTTGGGGCTCCCTCCAGCTCCAGAGATGTACTGGGAACCAAATGATCCCTAGCACTCCTGTGGCTGCTGCAGGCATCCCACACTCAGGGAAACACCAGCTCCCTTCCCTGTCCCTGCCAAAGAATCCTGCAACTCTCCTCAACCCAAGGTGGCAGGGATTTCCAGCAGGACATCACACCCAATGGTGATATGAGGATCAAGGTGGGGGCCTACTGCCCTGAGTGGGAACGCAGGGCTCCTGGCTTCAGGGCTTGTGTTCATCAATGTTTCCTCTCAAGGGGACCAACCACTGTCTGCTTGTCCCTGCTCTGTATGCTCCTAGTTGTGCCCTCTTTGGAGGTTTACACCACTGGCTCCTGGCAGCTCTCCTTGGCCACAGCAGCTGTGTCACCTGAGCACCCTGACAAGGTCAGCTACATCTATAGGACCCCATGACCCCAGGTGCTGTTGAGTGGATGTGTAGGAGGAGACTGGTGGCCTTGTAAAGGTACCATAACAGACTCCAGCCCCAAAGCCAGCTGGGTCCTCCATGGACAGGTAGCAAACATGGCCCAGTCCTGGTGCTCCCAAATCCCCCATCCTTCTCTTGCCTGTGTGCTCTTTGCAGACAGGCAATTGTCTCATAGGAGCAGCACACCACCATGCTATCACTGTCCCTGGGCTCCCTGTCTCCCAGCCTTACAGAGCAAAGGTTTGTTTAATAAGGCTTTAGGAGCCAGAGCTGCAGTAAGGTGGTTTAGAAGAAGAGTTATGGGGGAGACAAAACATAAACCAGGCTTATGTACCAGAAACAAAATATTACTTATTTTTGGGGAAGTAGTTGTAAAGGTGATGTGGAGATTGACCCAGAGATGCATCATCATAGCTGATGAAGCCCTGATATTAAAGCTTATCTGGTTACCTCCAGCCTCCCTGATCTTAGGATGCCATTGGAGCGCTGCCTCCCAGCAGCTTCTCCCAGCACATGCCACTGCAGATGTCTCACATGTCTGTGTGTAAATAAATATGCACAGAAGTCTTAGCCTCTCACTTGTGACTTACAAGACTTTTGTATCCTAACAAAGCTGGGCATAATCCTTCTGCCTGTTGCAGCCAGTGATGTTTGCAGTCTCAGCTTGTTTTAAGCTTTTGCCAGTTCTCATGCATCTGTTTTAGGCTGTGAGAAAAAAGGCAGCTCTCACTTCGCTCCCTGTTATTTGACTGTGCTGGTTTTGCTTTGACAGTTCACACTTCCCAAAAAGGGCCACAAGGCCTTCAACAGGTTAATCTAAAAGTAATCCCCAAAATTTAATATCCTTCATTCAGCACTGACACGGTTCCTGGAAGCCCACAGATAAGGGCAGCTGTGCCTCAGGGCTGGTATGTGTCTTCTCCCCTGGCAAGGCTCTTTCTTTCAGGCCAGTCCTTGATGCCTTTGGCTTAGTCTCTTCTGGCCTCTTCAGAGGTGTTTGACAATGAACTCAACAGTTCTGTTCCCCTCCCAGCAACTCCTCTTCACATATCTCTGTACCACCATAACCCAAAGCCCTCTACAGATACATTGTGCTGGATTTTGTAATTTACCTGTGCTCTCTGTCCTCTCCAGGCCCACATAGATCTGCTGAAGTCAGGCAGGCGAGTGGTGCCAGCAGCATCTCTGCTCTCATCCCAGGCCCTGCTTCCCTGGTTGCCTGCTCAGAGTTTTCATTTGAAGGAGGAGCCCTCTGGGGAATTAAAAGGCTCCAGAGACTGGGGGGTATAAACAGGCTGGGCAGAAAAAATTGTTTTCTGCTAGGCAGATGTTGGTGGGGAAAAGGAACCTGGAAGTGTTTTTAGGAGAAACCAAAGAACCAAGCAAGCTGATCATGACTGGGCAGCGGGTTGTCTTACAAAGCAGACCCCTTTTTGTCCTCCCAGACCTGTCCTCTGAGGCATAGTTAATACTTTCATACTCCCAAAGAAATGGTCTTTTTAAAAGAGAGAGTGTTTGATCGCTGAATGTTGAGCTGAGCTGTGGGCACAGGTTTTACTTTCCTGTTCTGTTGTTAACCGACTGAGCTGTGCAAAAGAGCTGCCTGGGGGAGATCCCTGCCCTCAGTGTGCACAGGGTATGATGTAACCACAGCTCAGTCACGAACGGGTGCCCCCTTAGCCAGCCCCACAGCAAGAACTGGCTCCAGCAGGGGCTGAACGCAGGGACCGACCAGGCTGGTGTGGCTGTGATGGCGCAGCACAAGGCCAGCTTCTGCCAAAATGAAACCTCCTTTTTAGGATCACTTCCTGTTGGAATGGGACATGCCCATAGGTTAGCAAGGGATGGACAAAGATGAAGGTGCTTCTCTTTTCCCAGTCTTAGCCCAGTTTTTCTTAGAATATCCCTGGGATTTCACTCCAGCCCTGCTCCCTTTGCAGGTCCCCTGACACCCCTCTGGACAGGTCATTAGTCAAACTGGGACCAACCATCCCACAGTCACACCAAACCAAGCTGGCCTGAGCAGTAACCGGTTGAGAACTTGTGGTTCAACAAATCTCCTTTTCTAGTACCTGGGGTGACCTAGTGAGCCCTGCAAGGCCCTCCTGGCCTTCTAAGAAAAAGCCAGGGCAGGAGGGTAGGAATACACGTTTCTAGGCTAAGCCAGAGACTGGTATTTTCTACGTACTGTTTGGTAACCACCAGCTGGGATCACAACTACGCTGCCACTTTGCTACACCTTAATGCATTTGTGCTGATGTTCCATGTTCTGTACATTTGAAATGAGTTTGTAAAATCCAATGCGTTAGTAAAAGGGCTGGCTAAGAGCCCGGCGTCAGGGGGAACGGCACCCGCTTGAAAGATGAAATCGGGAAGAGCCAAGGGTGCCCGTGGCTCACCCTAATGAAATGGCAAGACACCCAGTGCTCTAACTGGAGCAGCAGGGAGCTGCTGCAGTGGGTGCCAGGCGGCCGGCAAAGGCTAATTAAAACACGGCTTATTAAGCGATATGGGAGGAAGGAAACGCGGCGGCAAAGGCAGCACTTAACGAACGGGAGCTTGGTTAATTAAAGGCAATTAATGGTGAATAACGATGACACCAAAGCAAGAAGTGCTCACCGCGCGTTAACGGAGCGATGGAGGAGGGGCAGGGGAGGAACCCCGGGGGGCGGCCTGGGCACGGACCCCGCGAGGGGCGGCGATGATGATGATGATGATGATGGTGATGGTGATGGTGATGATGATGACGATGATCTCATCCGCAGCCAATCAGCGCCGCCCCTCCCCACCGCGCCCCTCCCGCCCCGCCCGGCCGTGCCGGGGGATGCTGGCGGCGGCGCTGCCCAGGTGCGGGACCGTGGGGTTGTGTCGTGCCGTGCCGTGCCGTGCCGGTAAGCGGCGCCGGGCGGTGCGGGGCGGAGGGGCCGGGGTGTGTGTCGCTCCTCGGCTGCCGCCGCGCCTCCCTCCCGGTGTCCCTTGGGCGCGGGGCGGTGTGGCGGGGCCATGCTCCGGGCGGAGGCCGAGCCCTGCTCTCGGGCGCTGGCGCAGGCCCGCGTCTACCTGGGGCAGCTGCGGGGCCGCGTCGCCCCGGCGGGCCCCGAGGGCGGGCGCCGGGACTACTTGGTGGAGGCGGCGCGGCAGCTGCGGCTGGCGCTGGAGCGGGACGTCAGCGAGGACTATGAGGAGGCCTTCAACCACTACCAGAACGGCGTGGACGTGCTGCTCCGCGGCGTGCAGGGTGTGTGCGGCATCCCGGGACGCGGCACCGCGGCGGCCCTCGGGGGACACCTGCCGGGGGTCAGGGCATCCCTCCTGGGAGAATGGCAGGGCGCCGGCACATCCCTCTGGGGAGTGTGGCAGGCCTCTCACAGGCACTGGGGCATAGGGAATGCAGCCAGGGAGTGCATTCGTACCGGGAGAAGGGTGTGAGGGACTGGGCCGTCTCGCTGGGGACTGTGGCCAGGGCACCAGGGCATCCCTCTGTGGAGTGTGGCAGTCCCCTCACAGGCACCCTTTGCACCGACCGCAGTTGACCCCAACAAGGAGCGTCGGGAGGCGGTGAAGAGGAAGATCACGCAGTACCTGAGGCGCGCCGAGGAGATCTTCAATTGCCACCTCCAGCGGGTTGCAGGGGCCGGCAACACCACGGCCACGGTGAGGGGCTGGTGTGGGGCAGCACGGGTGGGATGGCACCAGGGAATGGGGGATACACACACAAAACAGCCCCCGGGAGCCTCCTCATTGCCTCTGCCACATGCTGCAGCATGGTGGTGTAGAGAAAATGGCAGGCACACCAAGCGTCAGCGTGTCCTGGCATGCCGGTGGTTGTGAGGGCACTGGCAGCTCTTTGCCCTGCCTGAGTCGAGGAGCTGACATGGACACAGCTTGCCTAAGGTGCTCCCAGGACCTTTTAAGTTGTGTATGCTTAGCTTGCTGTCACCATAGTGAAAATGGCCATTTTTGGGGAGACTGAAGACACTGCAGGGAACTGCCTTGTCAAATGTTATCTTCCCTGTCATTGTTCCCATCTGTATGGAAACCAAAGACGATGGTTGCTTGCTGAATAGTGGGAAGGAGGTGGTTGAATAAAGGAGAAGGAAGTGAGGCATGGCAGGGTCAGGGCTTGGTAAGAAGGATGAGGGGAGAAAGACAACTACCTTCCATATAGATCCCTTTAGTGTTGAAGCAGTCCAGATGTAGCTACAAATTTTGAGTGATTTTAACTCTGCTGCAGGTACAAGCTTTACCTGAAAAGTTCAGAAATCCAGGGGCTGGCCAAGAAAATGGTCCAGCTAATGTTAGGAATGAATCACGGCCATTGGACTGTTGTCTCTGAATGTTGACCAGCTTAGCAGTATTGTTTTCTCCTCTGGAAAATGTGGGAACTCCTCCCACCCCATGTCACAGACAGTAGCATCTCTAGGTCCTTCATCCTCTTGAATCACTGCCTTGCAGGGCTACAGCAGCCTGCGCTTCCGACCCATCAGGACACTGAGCTCAGTGGTGGAGAATCTGAGACGGTGTAAAGTTGTGGGAGTGATCGATAAGGTAATGACTCCATGTGGAACTGGGAGGGTGGGGCTGGGGCTGGATCAAAGGGGCTGTAAACTGGAGGGTCCTAGCACCTGGGATGGGGGTGCCAGGCCCTAGCACGCCCACCAAGGTATGTAGGAGTATCCATTCACACCATTCCCACCAAGAAACATTCACAGGACAGGATTCAAGACCCATTAGGAGTTAATTGGGAAATCTGTTCATGTCCCCATTATTTTTCCTTACCAGAGCTCCCAAGTTATTTACAAGGAGGCTGATGCATGCAGTTCTTTCCCCCGCATGGGATCATGCTTGATGCCTAGGTGTTGCAGTGGTAGACTCCTATGGATGATCTGGATTTAAGGAGAAAATGAGCTATCTGGATGAATAATAAGTAGTTCATGATCTTGGAACAAAGATGCCAGTCTTACTGACTCCATACACAAAATGCACATTGTTCTCCACTGCCATTCCAGTTTGTCAGGACTGATGCGGTTCTCCTGTCCTGCCAAGGTGCAGGTTTGAGCCCAGTGCACCCCACAGAGCCTGAAAGGAGCACTGCAAAACCCTTTGGTGGGAAGGAAGTGAAAAAGGCATGGGAGTCACCTCTTGGTTTAATTTTCTGCTTCCTGGCGACATAGCTACCTTCTTGCTAATAAACTGCATTTTGCCTTTCAAGAGTAAGAGTTTGAGCCCCACCAAACTCTTCTAGATAGGTGGGAGTTTGTTTCAGTTCCAGAGTTGAGTGTCTTGAGTCATTCCTGTAGGCTGTGTGTTGGGGGGTGGAAGCAGTCATCACTTGTGACAGGTATTGTGCATACTTTCAGGTGCAGATTGTCCAGGATCCAGCCACTGGTGAGACTTTTATACTTAAGGTGGGTGTTTTCAGTTTCATCTGCCTGTTTCTCCCTGTCATGCCAGGGCCTCTTCGTTCAAGCAGATGGCTGGGGCAGGTGAGAGGACCAAAAAATGGCAGCTCTTGGAGGTGCTGGAGAAAGTTTGTGGTTCACAAAGCTTCTTTTGTCTGCCTCAGCCATCCTCTGTGATCAGAAAGGAAGTGGTTCTCTTTGGTCATCTGTTTCTCTGCCTTCTGATGCTTCAAGCCAAGACTTATGCCCCTGTTAATCTGGGTCAACCCCAGAAACAGATTGTGGGTGAGGTGTGCTCAGTACAAGTTCTAGAATATTTTCCAATCCCCTTGGAACTAACAATAAAGGATTTCAATAATTAGACAGAGGATCTGGCATCACAGGGAGAACTATCCATTCCAGGAGAAGAGGAGAAAGGGCTGGCATGGCAGGTTCCCACCTGAAGGGAGCAGGAGTGGTTGTTGGGCCGTCACTGCTCTCGACCAGCAGTGCCTTCTGGGTCCCACTAAACAGGTGGGGAGTGTCCTGCCTTGGTGGAACTTTGCAGAGGACTGCCTTATCACAGTTGGGTGCTGGGGACTGACAGGTATCACTGCATGAGCCACAGGTTTCTACACATTGCGGGTGACACATGGGAGCAGCTATGGGGCTTAGGAGATGGCACACTACCTTCTGGCTGGCCTACAGTCCTGCCAGGTGCTAGGTTGCAGGGAGTCCAAGTCCCTACTGTGCTGTAACACCCATCTACCTGTACTTCTGCAGAGCCTCCCCAAATCCCATGTTGAGACCCGTGAGCGGCAGACCATCATTCCTCATGGGGTCCCGTTCATGGTCAAGCTGTTGTGCTACTATGTGAGTGAGGACTCCATCTTCCTCCACCTGGAGCATGTGAAGGGTGAGTGGGGACAGCCTTGCTTCCCATCTGTGAAGCATCCTGGTTTATACCTAACCTCACTTTCTTTAAAATCCCAAATATGTTTCTCCTACTGTTTTGGAACTAATTTTTATAGTGACAGCACAAGCTGTCTTCTTCATAAAAGGATGGTGGGTACCAGGGCTTGGAGACTCTGTGGACAGAACTGCTCACCTGTAATAGGAATTCTGGAGATTTGATAAGAACTGACTGAGGATGTAAAATGGAAATGGGCTTGTGGAGACCTACAGGGAGAAAGAGTTTGTATGTTGGGGGGCTGTAATATGGAAACTAGCCTTAGGGACCACTGTGTCTCAAGGGAGGGAATGCCTTTAGATTAAGAGTTCCAGCATCTTGAAAAGAAAAATGTCTTCATTTTATTGGCATTGTCTGGCCATGACAGGAAGGTGAGGGAGAAGGAGAACAAAGTGAGGTACTTCACCTGGATGTTGTAGAACAAAACGATCTTTTGACAAGACCTTTATAAAACAGGTTTTTGGTTATAAAAGACAAGATCATACTGGATTTTGAGATCATACCAAAGAGAGGAGATGGAAGATCAGGCATATAGAGCAGGGAGCACACGGGACTTTGAGTACAACAAGGAGGCATACTTGAAATTTGTCCCAGATCCTGGTGAAGAAGTGTGACAAGATGGAGGCTTGTCCCAAGGAGCTTCTCTACTCTCTACTGGTTGAATGGCTGTGTGGGGAAGAGCAGCTGGAGTCCAGCAATGACAGGTGGAGGCTGATTTGTCTTGGAGCCTCAACTCCTTGTGTGCTGCTGTAGGCTGAATTTGCATAAAGCAGCCAGCACTGAATGTAATGAAGCTGGGAAGCCCTGGCAGCATGCTGTGGGCTTCAGGGCTCACGGCTCTGGCTCATGGCTGACCCACTGGCTCTGGGCCATTCTGTGGGAGCTCTCTGGTGTCTCTGTCACACAGGGAGGAAAGGCTTTCACGGGAAGGTGGGGATGGCGGTGAGATCAGGGTCATCTGTGAAGATGTGGCTGGTCTGTGACATGAGAGTGACAGAGCTGGGATGAAGGAGACTTTGCAGAATGGGGAGCAGGGATGCTGAAGGAGGAGACTGGTGTGCTAGGTCCTAGGGAGAGCTGTGGTGTTGAGCATGGTGTGCTTGTAGGGCTGGGGCGTATTCTGCATGGATTTGAACTTTGCTTCAGGGTAGATTAATGTTGCTCAATCACATCCTCAGTATGTGGGCCTTGGCCTGTGCCTGAACAGGCCATGTCCACAATGAGGGAACCAGGGATACTTTGTGCCTCAACGCTTGTTCTTTCTGATTTCCAGGAGAGACGCTGTGGTCTCACCTCCGCTCCAAGTACTGTGTCCAGCAGGACTCTGCCGATTCAAACACCATTCAAGCCCTGAGGGACCATGGCAGAGAGGATAGTGTGGGAAACTCCCAGGGTGGCAGCCAAGCTTGGTTAGGCAGTGGCCTCCCAGGGTCTGCGACCCACGGAAACATTGATGCCTCACTCCCTCAGGAACAGTCCTCTGGCCCCACAGACCCTGGCTCAGGGAACCACCGCCAGCTTCTCCTGGCTCCTGTCGGCAGCATGAGGGCTGCACCTGGAGGACAGGATCCAAGCATGACACAGACTGTGTCTGGTGTAGTGGACTATTTTCCAGCAGCATCAGCCAAACGTCCTGGCCGCCCTGAGGGCCAGGGCCTGGTTGTCTACCCCTGGGATGATCTAACCAGCGGCACAGGCTGCATATTGGAGAGAACAGTCTCCCAGCAAGACCCCAGGCTTCCCCAGGACCCTGCTCCCAGACCAAAAACTATGAGAGAGTGCCAGCCAGGGGCAGAGGAACTGCAGTCTCAGAAAGCATCTGAGGTCTCCTGGGCTCAGCCCCTCCTGAGCTTGGGTCAGAGGCAGCTTCCTGCAGGAGTTGCCCTGTCCAGCTCTGGCAAGCCATGTGGGCTTGACCCTGCAGTGTGGGAGCCCTCACGGGGAGCAAGCCTAACCTGTGGCTGGCTCAGCAAGCATCAACCATCAGGACAGTGCAGGTCTTTGGCTTCCCACAGGCAGAACCAGAGAGCGTGGGCTGTGAAAGAGGAGCAGGTGCAGCAGTGGGCAGCAGAAATCCTCTTGGCCTTAGAGGGACTTCACCAACAGGGTGTATTGTGCCGGGACCTCAACCCCAGAAACCTGCTGCTTGATGCAACAGGTAAGTAGTGCCCCACACCACTGCCCCAAGGAGGATGATGCTGGTCTCTCAGTTGAGAGACTGCTGTTTGCCCCATTTCCAGGAGACATGGACTTTTCTTGAGTTTACTTTGGAGGTGGGTGGGAGTTTGGGGAGGTTTGGATGTTTCTGAAGTTGCAAGTGTGATGTCTCCTTAGGTTTTCCAAGTGGTTAAGAGTTGGCTCTGCAGGAGGAGAGTCAAGGGCCATAGCCACAGGAACGCATTGCCACTGCTCCCACGTGGGGGCTGGCCAAGTGGGAAGTCTCAGCATGGGGAAGTTGAGACCAGCTGAACTGTGCCTGAGGTTAATGAGATCACTGTTTTCTCCTGCTTGTAGTTACTGCCTGCTGGGGTGTTCTGGAGCCATCCCATCCCTTTAAGCCATGCTACAGCTCTGAATGCAAGTCGCTGCTCAGCTGGCAACATCTGGGGCAAACTGGAGAGCTAAAAATTGCTTAAGAAAAGAAAGATGCAGAGGGTTTTGCAAGAGGAAAGCTAACCTTCCCCTTCCCCCAGCCTCCCCCACCTTTAAAAACCTTCTTTCCTTGCCACAGCCTGCGCTGAGGTCTGTGAGCTTGAAGTCCACCTAACTAGTCTCACCAGCTCCGAGTGCTGGGCATGCCGGGCAAGCACCAGGAAGGCTGGGGGTGTGTGATGCCAGGGGATGCACAGTGTCTCTGTGTTCAGGGCATGACAGGGTCCCAGTGCCCTGGCTGTTACCAGTTGCAGAGATATGGCTTGGCTTAGTGCTCTGACCAAAGACCCTAGTCTTGTCCTAACCTCCTTCCTTTTGGCTGTGGTGCTGCTCTGCAGGTCATGTCCGCCTCACCTTCTTTGGCCAGTGGACTGAGGTGGAGCCCCAATACTGCAGCCAGGCACAGGAAGAGCTGTACAGTGCTCCAGGTAAGGGATGTGTTCCCAGCTTCTCCTGCCCTCTGCACAGTGCCACTGACTGGGATGAGGGGGCTTCTGTGGGCAATACGATGTGCCCAGCACAGTATGGCCACTTGTGCTCCCTGCCTTCAGCTCTAACCCCTCTCTGGCTCTTTCTGCAGAAGTTGGGGGGATCGTGGAGCCCACTGAAGCAGCTGACTGCTGGAGCTTTGGCTCTCTCTTGTATGAGTTGCTGACAGGAGTGGTAAGAGGCTGAGGAGCTGTGCAGAGAGAGTAGGGGAGGAGGAGTTGACCCTGGAGCACAAGGGGTTCCTGCTGTGCAGAGGCTGGGAGGGTGCCTTGCTGTGCTGGCCTTTTAGTGATTTGCCAGGTTGCTTTAGACATGTGATTCCTAGTGCCTGTGCATGGTGTCAAAGGCCCTGGATTTTAAATCTTGCTGTGTACAGCTGGGTTGTGTAGCAGTGAGGGCTCAGCAGGGTGCTCCCACCCTCCCCAGTGCTTCTGCTTACCATCACCCTTTGCCTCCTGCAGCCACTCTCCCAAAACCATCCGGCAGGGATTCACCCTCACACCCAGCTGCATCTGCCAGAGGGGCTCAGCCTGTCTGCTACATCGCTGCTCACGGAGGTGAGGGACTTGGGTGGAGGGGAGGGAGGGCAGGGCTAGAGGCTGGGGAAAGGCAGATGGGGTAGCTTTTCCACTGTTCCCATCTACCTCTCCTGCTGCCCCATCCCCTTTGCAGCTCCTGCAGTACAATCCGAAGCGGCGCTTGGGCTCTGGAGGAGGTGGCATGGCGAAGCTGAAGTCCCACTCCTTCTTCAGCACTGTCCCATGGAACAAGCTGGTGGGCTAGGCAGGCTGTGCGTCCCCCAGGGAGGTGGGAACCGAGCTGCTGTCCCTGGCACTTGCAACCCCAGGTGGCACTAGCAGCTCTGCCTGCTGGGGAAGGTTTGCCTCAAGGGCTGCCCCAGGATGGGGTACACATGAGGTTTTGCAGCCTTACATGTCCAATCTCTGCTTGTTTGTTGGCATCTTCAAAGAGCTGGCTGCAGGCTAGGCCAGGCTGTCTTCTCATCCAGGTCCTCTCTAGTGGGAAATGGAGCCTGGGTGCCCAGGCAGAGGCCCTGTGCCCCTTCTGGGGCATCCCTTGCTCAGCTTAGCACTGCACATTGGAACATCCTGGTTTTTTATCTCTGCTGTTACCACAGTGACCTCTTTGCTCTATTTTTCTTTTTGTGGCTTTCAAATTCAGCCCCTATGGGCCCTGCTGGCTGGAGCCCAAGTCTGGGGTCTCTGCCCGTCCGACTGCGTGTGTGTGTTGGCAATGCCCACTGCTGTGGGCATGAGACAGGAGGGAACCCCCTGCTCTTCTCCCCCTTGCCCTCTGAAAAAATAAACCACTCCCTACCGCTTGCAGAAGTGTCCTTTTGTTTCTGAGATACACCAGCCACACCTAGGCCAAGCATGCTGAGTGAGGGAGAGTCCCAAATCTTTCTCAAACCTGCCTGGAAGCCATGGGTTGGTGTCACCCCCCATGTCACCTATCAGCACCCTGCAGCCAAAACCCAGAAGGTGACACTGAGTGCCTGCCCCTCATGCCCCGCTTGCCTCATAGCCTCTGAGCAGCTCACAGCTCAGATGTGGGGGAAATGCAGACTGGCTGTGTTTTCTTTCAGCCTCGACTTTTGTCATCATTATCTGTTGTGTGGCTCCAGCCTCCTGTGCCTCATTGCTGTTTTGAGCACGGTCATCCCTGGTAGACCCAACAATGAGGGTTTAAAGGGGTGAACTCCAAAAGCCAGCACAGATGGAAGGAGGCCAAGTGTACATACATTCAGGATGGAACAAAAAGCAGCATTAACACCTCTGCTAACAGCCCAAAGAAGAGGCTGCCATGCTGTTGTGCAAGTCAAAGACACAGGCTGAAGGATAAGCTTGCAATAGCAGTAGTGTAATTCTGGCCCTCCTCTCCCAGCACTCCGTCACACTGCTCCCTTATCCCCGATAGTAAGGAATAACTGGCACCAGTGAAACTAGCTGTAGCTGTAGCTAGCTGGTTTCAGCTCCTGTTTGCCACCAGCAGTACACCTTGCTGGCTCAGCCTGGCTCTCTGGCAGCAGCAGGAGTGCTTGTCCACCAGAGGGAAGCAGAGCCCAGGAGAAACTTGTCTCCTGCAACAGCAAAGGTAGGAATACCTCAAAGGCTCTGAAGAAATGGAAGGACTAAGCAGGGAGCTGACCAGTGATGCCACAACAGGAGCAGCTGAGCTGCTTTTCCTCTTCAGAATCTAGTGCACTAGCTGAACCCTTCAGCTGCAGGCTTTGCACCCTTGTCCACCACCCTCCTAGCCCTGTGATTTAGAGGAGGTTCAGGAGGAAGGACCCTGTAGCCAAAGCCACAGCGTGGCTTTTTGCAATCAGTGTCACTCAGGAAGGTCAAAAGGAAGAAAACTTCAAGCATGGCTCTCTTACAGTGAGCCATGACAGGGCTGATTAAATAGAGCAGTTTGCTAGGCTGCATGATTTTAAGAGCTTGACTGTACATTCACCTCTTGGATAGTTCAAAGGCCTCATTTACTACAGCTCCAGGCAGAATAGAGACACTGCCCTTCCCCAGGCTCATGGGCCCTCTGTATCCTAAATCAGCATGGAGGGCTAGCTGCTTGCAGCATTTTTTAATCAGAACCTTCTCTTTCAATCTAGTTGTTTGCAAGAACAACTAGACTCTTTGCCCCTCCCAGAACAGGAAGGGGTTTTTCCTTTCCTCCTGACCTTCTACCTCAACTAGGACCAGGCCCCCCACACTGGTTTGTCCCTAGCTGCCAGGAAAAGGCAGGCAAAATACTGCTCTTCCTTTCATCAGTGTGCCTGCTGTAAGTGCTATCGTTTTCTGTTAGAAGGGGCTGCCCCCTTCACCCGTAACTGGGAAGGCCAAACTGTGCTCTGAAGTTGATGTCAGAGCTGGGAAAACTGCTGTGATCCAGGAATGATTTTGTATTGTTCCAGCGATAGTTCCCTGGGGAAACACTCAGCACCACAGACAGTTTCTGCTTTACAGTTCTTTGATCTTGTTTCCTTTCTCCCTCTGCAACTTCCAGTAGTCTTCCCCACTTGCAGGATAAACAACTCTCCCCTGTTGTAGCAGTGAAAACCCAATCTGGGCTCTATGCCTGTACTTTATGAGCCTGCCCTAGGTCTCCCTCTTGGCCATCATGCCCTTTAGCAAACACTGGAAATTCCTCACCATCTGTAACAGTTCTGTTGCTAGAGCAAGAAAAGGATGATTTCCAGCCCTGAAAACCTCATCTTTGCCGGGAAGAGCCAATTTTTTGCCAGAGTTTGAGGACAGTAGAGTTCACAGGCAGCGAAGGCTCAATTTAGTACCACCATGATAGGTCCAGCTCCCACTGCCTTTTTTCTCTCACCATCAGATAACAGGCTTCTTCCACCACACTAGGGATGCTGCTGATGCCCGAGTCCTCACCCAGGAGCTGCCCCCTCAAACACACCCCACCTTGCAGTCTTTGCCCATTTTTATTTCATTTAAAATCTGCTGTGTTAAATATTTTAGTTACAAGGTCTGTGTAGGGGATAAGAGTAATAGACTCTGCAGGCACTAGCAACCCCCTCACCCCTCAGTACATGTGTGCGCTATCAGATTAAGGACTCACCCCTCCCCCCAAAACCAGCACCCATGGGCTGAGATATACATTACAGTGAAAGGCCTGGCCCCCCACCACTGTGTCTCTGCTGGTAGCAGGCCAAGCCCCCGCACGCAGGAAGCCAGCAGTCAGATCCACTGCCAGTGAGCTGTGATTCAAGGAGAGTTACTGGGGGCTCATTCTCACCCCCGTGTTGGGTCTGTAATGGTGAAAGGGTTCTCCCCAGGAACAGTGCTACCTCCACAGAGGTCACGGGCTCTGCCCACCTGGACATGAACATTCACACCACAGTGACCAGGCTGGTGAGACAAACAATTTCCAAGGGAAAGTAGGGGAGCTGCCACCACCATGTTACTGTCTGTGGAGGGAGTGTAACTAGGGCACTGCCAGAAACATAACACCTACCTCAAGCCCATCTCTGATCAAAACCTCTGCTGCAAGCAGCCTGGGGGGTCCCCCACACTGCCCTTGCAAGGCAGATGTGTATGAAATATTTTCAAGAAAACATGGACAGGACAGTAGCCTTTCCTATCCTCTCCTTCCCAGGAACCTTAGTGCTAGGCAATAAAGCTGAACCCGTCATGGAGGGGCGGGGAAAGTACCCTAGCACAGCAGCAGCAAGCAGTTCCCGGTGGTACTGGATAAGCTAGAGGTGAGAATTTGGTGCCGTGAGGGAGAGGATGCCATACAGATATCTCTGGAAAGGCAGTGCCATTCAGTGGCTGGCCCACTGCATGGCAGTTCTTGTGAGATACTAAACCTTCCATAAATAGAATAGGAAGGGAGGTAGGAGCTATCCCTGTAATTCCCTCTGGGACAGCTCCAATCACAGCGAAGAGAGAGAGACTGGAATGACCCCTGCCAATTCCTGAATGTCCTGCATTGTCCCTGCTGGTGCTGCGGCCTGTCCTGGGTGGGTTGTGTGGGGGTGTGGCTGCCCTACAGGTCGAGCAGCAGAACACGGGGATCCTCCACCGCTGCCTTGATCTTGCGCAGGAAAGTCACTGCCTCCCTGCCGTCGATCAGCCGGTGATCGTACGTCAGTGCCACGTACATCATAGGCCGCACCTCGATCTGAAGGGGAGGAATAAGACAGGCATTAGTGAGCTCAGCCCTACTGCCTGCATGATCTCCTCCTGCGAATTTTGGGAAGACCTGGCTTTTTCCTACCCTGAATCCAGGGCTCAGCCCCTCCTCGATGTGTACTGCCCAGCAGGATTACCCACTTGCTCACTCACCCAAGCTGGGTCCACACCACATACAAGACTAGGTCCTTTTCTGGAGCTGTTCCCTATCACAAAGCCTACAACCTTCTCCTCCTCCCTGCACGTAACCACATTATATCCAGTTCTCCCCTGCATGGATAGGAAAGACCCCCTGCACACCTGAGGCAAATAATATCAGGGCTGGCAAAGCTGCCTTACACCCATTAGTCTCTGCTTCTCCTTCACAGGAAAGCCTTTTAGAAGCTGATACCAATCCCTTAGAAAAAGATATGTCCTATGGTACTCTACCTGCTGAGCCCCCTCCTCTGTTCACCTAAAACCTCCAGTGCAGATCAACCTACCTTGCCTCCCACAGCCACAGGCCTGTCAAAGATGGCATGCATGCCTAAGATGGCAGACTGGGGTGGGTTAATGATAGGTGTCCCAAAGAGTGACCCAAAAACCCCTCCATTGCTGATTGTGAAAGTCCCACCATCCATGTCTTCAATGGCCAGTTCGTTCTTCCGTGCCTAGAAGAAAAAGTAGGGTCTTAGAAAGCCACACAGATCACAGAGAGCAAATGACAAAGGTTTGGGTGTTTATAATCTCTCCAGGAATAAATACTGATTGCAAGAGCTTTGCTTATTGATCTGTTCAGCTGAAAACCAGCACAATTTATGTGAAAATGCATCCCATCTTTAGAGCATCTTTAGTGGCTTTAGGGAAGAATTCTCTCGCCTTTGCTTCCAACTCCTGCTTTTGCAAACAGACACAGGGACTTCTACCCCAGGGCAGTTCAGCCTTGGCCTCTAAAGATAAAGGTGAAGACACACCATGTCACTAATGCATCGTCTGTGGTCTTCTGAAAGAAAATAAGTAGATAGGGCTGTCCTGGAAGGCACAGGCACAGCTACAGATGTAACTGGACCACTTCCCACAGCCCAGCTTTGTGTGTTAGGGGTCAGAGATGACTACACAGAGAAACCAGATCAATTCATGCCTAACCAGCACTCCCAATTCTTTCCATGCCTCTCAACCCCCTTCAGAAAAACCTCCAACTTTCCTTACCTTCTCCCCCAACTCGTAGATAGCACGCTCTATGTCGGCAAAATTCATGTTTTCTACATTCCTAACCACAGGCACCACCAGACCCTGTGGAGAAGCAAAGTGCATGAATAGCAAATTCAGTGCAGTGACACAAAGATAGTGTTATGGGACAGAAGCCAGGCCACAGACCCACAAAGTTCCTGCCTTCTCCTCAGCACACAGCAGGTGGTGGGCAGAGCTGCCTAATACCCTGGCAGCCTGATGGGAAACCTGGCATGACACACCAAGGGCTGACACCACAAATGAGCCATTAGTTTTGTCGTTGTTAGCCTGTCTCATAAAACCAACCAGGTCTGTCTGGATCCAGCTCCACATTCATAAAAGCAGGTGAGGCACTGGGAAGATTTCAGCTGCCACCTCTTTCTCTGCGAGAAGAGTGGAGTCCCTTTATGCTGGACTTCCCCTAGACTTCAGGAGCAGTGACAGAACTTCAGTCCTCATCAAAACTCTCCCTTTCAACAGAATCTTCTAATCAAGAAGGTAATTCACTAACTCAACATCTTTATCTCTATCCCATACTGTCCCTGGACAGGAACATCTCTGTGCAGCAGCACAGCAGTGTTCGCCAAAAAACATGACATCAAAAACTTTTACTGTCTATGCTATACCCTCATGAATCCATGACAAAAAAGGGTTTTCCTAACTTAGCCCTACTCATTAACAACTGAGATCTCTATTGACCCTGTTACCACATCTCCTGGTAAGGAGGCAGAATATTCTTGGCTCTCCATCTTCTCTCAAAACCTATCTCAGCAGCCCACAATGTATCAGATGTCTCATTTACACCATCAGCCTCATTAGTTAATTTCTGCTGCAGCAGAGTGCAAAGCTGAGTTGGATCAAAGTATATGACCATCCCAGATCAAAGGCTGCAGGAAGCACAGACAAAGCATCCAAGGTACCTACCCGTGGAGTTGCTACAGCGACACTGATGTCCACATAGTCCCTGTACACAATCTCTTTGGTCGTGTCATCAATCACTAGAAAGAGAAAAAAGTTGTGTTTGACATGCAGTACCCAAGATCAAGGGTTCAACAGGCCAGAAGCAGCCACAGAATCGTAACAACTTGCTCGTATCTAGCTTAAATTTAACTCCAGAGAAGAATGAGCCTTTGTCCAAGCAATTAGTCCTGCCATGGACTGCGCCATCTGCTTTCCCCCACTCTGCCACATTCACTGGTGAGCGATGCACTCACCAGCAAGGGTCATCACTCACCTGCATTCACAACAGGCTGGTCCTGCAGAGCAAAAGCTGCAGCTTTCACAAAAGCTGACATGAAACCTAGCTTCAGGTTGTGCTTTTTCATGAAGGTATCCTTGTGTACAGCTCTCATCTCCCGGATGTTGCTGCAAAACACATGATAATACAGGTAAGCAAGGAGTCAAAGAAAACATTGTTCCCTCGCTCTGTAACAGATTTCAGTGCCAGCCCCAAGGACTGCAAACCTGCACCACCAAGTGGGAAACCACCAATTTGCTGGAAAATCCTTCAAATATCATAGAACTGAACGTGGCTTTAAGGCTCCTGCCAAAGGATCTATTAGGAACTGGTCCTGGACCACAAACCCAACATGACAGGGTTAACCTGCATGACCCACACTGCCAGGCACAGAAGCAAGATGGAGCATGGCACAATTCCTGCTTAGGCCTGATGTTGCCACTGAATCTCTGGAGACACCAGTGCTCATACCCAGGCAGCACCACAGACAGCAACTGCAGGCGTGGCTGGGCTAACAGGGAAAGGTGAAAAACCACCAAATGCCAAAAGCAGAAAAGATGCACCAGGTGATCAAAGGAAAATACCTCAGTCACTCTGCAAGTCCAGCACTATCCAGCACAACACCACCTCTGTATCCAACTCTCTTT
Source organism: Grallaria varia (assembly GCA_013396735.1). NCBI lineage: Eukaryota > Metazoa > Chordata > Aves > Passeriformes > Formicariidae > Grallaria > Grallaria varia. Next base: position 34,819 of record VWZG01002029.1, read on the forward strand.
GAGGTGGTTTTGGGAGTTGAGTGAGTATGAAAGAAGGCCTCCAAGGTGCTATGGTAATGAGTGCCAGCCCAGACACAGTCCTCAATCAGACTAATCGTGTTTTCTCACTGTGTCTATTTATCAAAATTGAGGCCATTTACAGTAAGTCAACTAAGCTGTGGCTACAAGCTTTGCCTATTCCAGTCTAACACCAGATGCTGTGTAATTGCATAGTCCATCCCTCCCTTCTTCAGAGATCCTGCTCTTTGAAGAGACAGTTTCAGCAAGGAGCAAGGTTCTCTGTGGTTTAGAGTGTTTGCTTTCCTGCGCCTAACCTTGTTTACAGCTAGGATTACTGTCCAAAGACATTAGTACCTCCCAAGACACAACTGCATGACTGCAGCAATGAGGACGTGGTTTGCTATGGAATTGTCTCATTATGTCCTCCTCCTTTCAGATGCTGACCCCCATGGGAAGCAGGACGCCTTGGCACAGGTCCTCATGAGTCAACCTCACAGCAATCAATCCAAACCAGATTACCAGATGCAATGAGAGGCCCATGCCGGCGTAAAGCGACACCTCAATGAGCCTCTGAGAGGAGATAAAGCTGCAGCACTTCCCTCTAATCAAGACTATTTTGTCAGCCTTATTGTTCTGAGACCCAAATATTTACATGTTTTGTCTTAAGGAGCAGAATAGGGTTTCATAAGGCAATTAGATTTGGGCACAATTTCCCCTTAATGCACTGTAACATAAGCTGCCCACTCTCCAAAGCCATTAGTGCATTCAGTCCATGCAAGTACTTGAGTCAGGAGACCCCTCACCTGCTTGGAGAGGATGGGGAAGGATGCTAGTCCGTCTCTGGAAAGCTGTACCGTCTGACAGCAAAGACCTCAGACCTATGCAATGCTCACCTGAAAGGCTGATGAGCCCTGCAGAACCACCTCACTGGGAGTTAAATACCTCCAAAAGCAGTAACCTGGTGGGGTGGCAGAAAGCAGTTGCTACATCTTGCTGTCTTCTAACAGCCACTACACAAGTGATACTAGTCTCTCCTTCTCTTCTGCTTAACATTTACCAGTTCTCCACCAAGAAGTACAAAGAAGAGGAACCAGACTACTCCTTTTAGAAGCAGCAGATGACTCCTGAGGAATGACAGGCCACTAGGAAGATAACCACCCCTCATACCCCAACACCAACATGGCCCCAAAGAAGCTGCACAGACTGTGGTAAACACCTAAGAAAGAGGACTAAAAAGACATATTGCAAATCTCTCCAAAGAGAACTAAGCAAGGTTTTGACTGCTATTTAAAGATTACTGCCTTCAACCGTTTCTATTCATAAAGGGAAAAAGAGGTCTGCTCCTCACCTCATATCGATCTCATTGAAAGTGGTCAGCATGGCACAAGTATTCTGAGCCTCTTTCAGCCGCTGAGCAATACGCTGGCGCATCCTATTCATTTTCACCTGAAAATTAAAAAGGTGTAAGCAGAAGTTGCCTCAAGCTCATCCAAGGGGCAAAATGCACAAGAAACTCAAAAGGCTCTTCTCTTGTCATCTGGTTGACTAGTAATAGGTGCCCAGGGCCAAGGTTTTCACTCTAGGTCTCCCTGAGGAGCATAATGGGCTGGGGACTTGATTTCACTGCTCAGCTCAACACATAGTTCACTTGCAATGCATCACCATGTAACTACTTCCAACCTCCGGGTTCCCCAGGACCTCCAAGCATGCACAGCTTTCCAGCATGTGGCTGATGTGAGAAGAGCAAGACTGCTAAAATGCACGTTGCTTAACCATGTTCTCTTAAGAATGTACAAGGCAGCTGCAGCAGTCTCAGCCTTTTGCTGAGGGCTTGTGGACAGACCAAGCAGATCATTCAGTCCTTCTGTCCTCAATCAGCACAGCTCAAGACAAGACTTTTGCCTAGAAAAGTGTCAGACTGGTCCTCGCTCTTCCTCCACCCCACCTGTAGGTGGTTCTGTCATGCAGAGAATTTCCCCATCTGTCACAGCCCCACTGAGCTCTGTGTGTGTACGGGTAGATATAGACACATCTGGAAAGCTCAAGGCTTAAGCCAGAACAGGTTATCACCTAGCAAGAGAAGTGCTGGCAAGGCCCGTTCCCACAGCTTACCCTGTGCTCTGATCTGGCACCTTTGGTGGGCACTGCCTCCCCAGGAGGGGCTGCCACTGGGGCTGCAGCTGGCTTCACTGCAGACACTGAGGGGGAAAAAAAAAAAATCAGTCAAAAAGGGAAGCCAGGTAGAAAAGCTCTGAGGTAGCAAGCACGTTTGAGCTCCCTGCTTACGCAACACAGTGCAGAAGCAGCCTTGAACTGTGCTGGGATGGTTCCGTGAGCATAGCTGAGCTCTCCAGTCTGGAGCATGCAGGGGAATAATGCAGGAGGCCTTCACCATAAATGTGAGATGATTTGCTGTCTTAACCTTACATGCTGTCCCCAAAGAAGAGAGGTTTGAGAACAGGAAGCTGTTGCCTCACCTGGTTTGCTGTCGATGGGCTGAGCTGACACAGGCGGCACTGGTGGCATAGTAGTGGGAATTGGTGCTGCAGGAGGGGGAGGAGCAGCTGCAACTACAGGTTCAGGGGCTGCAGGAGGAGGGGCTGCTGCTGGTTTCGCCTTGGCAGGAGCAGCTAAAACACAAGGAATAACCATGGTAAGGGCAACAGCTTCCACTGCCAGGGACCTGAGAGTCCAACCAACCTGATAAAAGTTAACCCTCGAGCAGAGAGTCTTCATGTTTTCAGCACTACTGAACTGACAGGAGTCACCACAAGAGAAACCCATAGTGGAAGTGTTTTACTCACCAACACCCTCAATCTCCTCACTGTCAAGGAGACTAAATGCTACAGAGAAGAGGGAAAAGAAGGGAGTTTTATCAGGGGAATTCTCAGCTAGATTCCAGAGGGAACAAAAGAGAAGTTCCCCCCCCCCGAAGAAGAACAAATTATGTTTTTCTAATGGACAACAGAATAGGAGTATTTTTTTCCAGTTACAGAGGCAAACAGAAGAATTATTTAACCTCTCTCAGGATCCCTCTAAATGCTTTGCTTTCATCTTCAGAAAAAGACTGGTGGAAACAGGAAGGCCTGTGCAAGTTATACATGCCTGACTTACCTCCAGTTTTCCTGAGTTTGAAGAGAGGTGTCCCCCCTTCCACCTTGCCACCATCAGGTACCAGAAGGGCTTCAATCACACCAGCTGCTGGGGCTGGAACTTGCACTGATGTCTGAAAAAAGGAAAATCAGTGAAATTCCCCCAGCCAATGGCTGGACAAAAAGTGGCCAAGAGAAGAAGCCAATATGTGCAGATACACATTGTAATTTGGCACAGAGAGCAGCTATGTCTCACACCATCTGCACCAATTTTCACACCCTCTATCAGGATTTCGTGCCAATAGTCAGAAGTTCTAGGAGATGCTGGCAGTGCAATGTATAGCCTGATCTCCAGGGTACTGCCAGCATCTTCCTGACAGCAACAATGAAAGCAGAATTTGGCACAGAATTTAACAAGAACTTCAAAGTTTAAAGTCCTTTAAGGGTGGGTAAACTTAAAGCCTAAATGTAAAACAATCTGAGGACAACCTATGGCTTGCAGATTTCTCCTTTGTTTAAACACAAACAGGTTTCAAAGCTTAGAGCACTCTTCCAATTGGAAGGAGGAGTGGAACTGCAGCTCCAACAAATATCAGGACCACTGATGATTAATCAAATGTACAAGTAAGGAAGAATTATTAAAGAATTCTCACTTAAGGAACAGCCAGCTTTCATAATTGATGAGAAAAGCTTTTCTCCATGAAGGGAGCAGGAGACACAGTCAGGGCCTGCAGGCTGTAAGAGCTCTTAGCAGGAGAGGAGCCATACAGGGTACCTGCTATAGAACTAGAAAAAGTTTTGGTCCAGAAACTCCTACCTTGTCTGTTTCAATCTCACACACCACTTCATCTTCCGCCACTGTGTCTCCAACAGCTGAATGACAGATATGAAGACCACTGTGAGGAGGGAGGTGTGCTCTGGCCTCCCCTGTTTACCCACAGCAGTCTCCCACACTAACCCAGATTTTTTTCACCTCAGCTCTCCACAACTTCTAAAGAAAAGACTAGCTGAATCAATCAATCTACTGCACAGTTAAGAGTCTGATTCCAGCTTAGACAACGCCCTTCAGGCAACATCACCCACGATGAGGGGTGACAAGGCAGTAATCCTTAACCCTTAGGAGAACTGCAATTAACTGCCTCACTTGTCACAGATTGAAAGGCATAGAGTAGGCTGTCAGCCAGTGAACTATAATGCATCCCCAAGCTGTCCAATGCAGCAAGAATGGTACCGAGAATTTCAGGGAAGAGGCAACAGCTTACCTTTCTCCCACCTGACATCTCCTTCTGTGACTGACTCTGCAAAGGCTGGTGTGTTCACTGTAACCACATCATCCCCTGTGAGAGAGACAAATTTGAATGCATTCAGAGCTCAAAACTTAGGATGTTGCTTCTTTGTTCTTGTCATCACAACTCTGCTAAAGGGGGTAGTTGATCAGACATCAATTGCTGACCTCCTCCTTGCTTCAACACTGATTAACATTTAAACACCAGAGAAATTTCCATTTGATTGAAAGTCACATTGTGACAGGAATGCCTGACAAAATATTTAGGGCCCTGGGGATATAAACCCTCAGCTGTCCATGCAGGCAGGACAGCAGCGAGCCTCGGCCAAGGACAGAAGGTAGCTTCAGCTGTTGTCGGGACAGCAAGAGGTAGCAAATGATGCATCCTGCTCACTCCTGACTTTTTACTTACTATGTACTGCAGTGGTTCTGAAGTACCGGACAGTGAAGACACTGGAGCTATTTACTCTGCAGAAAGAGAGAAAGGTATGAACACAGAAGTGTGTTCCTGTGCAGGCTGCAGGCACCAAGCTCAAGTACAGAATTTACATTTGCTTAACTGATGTGAAAGGCTGCTTGGCTGTTTTGATGTATTTTATTCATGGGACTCCTACTTACTGTTCAAGCTGTAACAATCCAGTAGGAAAGAAAACATTACATCCTACCATCACTAGTGCTCTCAGAAACTCGGTGAGAACTGACACATATGAAATTTTAATCTACACAGACAACCCAACAGAACCCCTGTGCTTTAAATACTGATTAAAGGTGACCAGAGAGCCCATCCTGTGCCCAAGACTAGTGCAGTAATCACCTTTTTACCTCCATATTAGCACTGTCATCTTTACAGAAGTTGCTAGATTGCTCAGAAAAAAAAAAAAAAAAGAAAGAAAGAAAGAAAGGAAAAGCACCATAAATTGCCTATGGCAACACATTGAAGATTCAGCTATTTCTCTCCACCATATTTCTTCACAGGGAGCTAGCACTTCAAGCATTCCAAAGGATGATTTTTATCTACTGACATCACATTTGGAAAACTGAAACAAACGCACTTTAGCATTTCCTCTAGCACAAGCTACTTTGTACAAACAGACCAGTATTTCAGGCTTATGTGCCTGTGCTTTTATGGTTATTTACCAAAATATACTTTTACAAGAACACCTCAGCAATGCAAATACTGCCATATGAACAACAGCTCTGTAAATGACCTCACTTCTCCTGACAGAAAACCTACCATCAAAGAGACCATCACAGGAGCAAACAACACCTCTAGTCACCAGTCTCCTTGTTCCTGTCCCTTCCCTGCCCCGGGTACCTGGTTCCAGACAAAGCTTCTTTTGACCTGCAAAACCTAGACTGTGTTAGGGCTAGCTTCATGCTCCTATGTTGTGCACAAGGATTTTATGACAGCCAACCACATTCTGTTTCTCAGACCCCAAACCTTAGCAGGGCTAGAGCAGCCTCAGTCTCTCCACTTTACAGCTTTCCTGGGGATACTTACAGAAGCTTGCTGCTGTTAGCATAAGCCAGTCCCTGGCTCCCAGCCACACCTGTGAATGAGAAAGGAGTTACCCCACAGTAACATTATTCAGCCCTCAAGTGTGCTTGTCAGGTAAAAGAATGCATAGGACACCACTGTCCACCCTGAAAGAAGCCTGGGACTCGGTGGGGAACAGCCACACAGAGACACCTCAGTGCCATCAAACCTGCCCAGAGCTTGCCAGGAACAGTGGTCTTGTCTTCATCTAGACATTTACAGGGATGGAAAAAACAGTTATATCTTGACCTCAAAGCCAATAGGGATAACTTTGAAAAGGGCAAACAAAGCAGCAGCCACCTCAGTCAGAACAGAACCAGGAAACAGTTATGAAGAACACCTTCAGGACTGCTGAGAACAAAGGGCAGGAGGAAGGCATCAGCCTCCTAAGAGGCATCTCCCAGAAAGCCTCACAGTCGCATGGACAGGTAGGGAGGAAAAAAAGAATGAAAAGAGGGTGTAGGGCAGAGTAGCCAGCCACCATCATTCCTCTTCTCTGTCCATCCCATGTCCAGAGAATTTATTTTCCAAAACTCACAAAAGGGACGTACTTGCATAGCTTCTCAGTTTCACATACCCCACTTGTATCCTTCCCACACTGCTCACATGCCCTGACACTGCAATTTTTATTACGAACTGAACTCCTGTACTCTGTCTCTTGCAGGGCACTGGGCACTTTTCCAGACTGATCTTAAAGAGAGTCAGCATAGTAACTGGAGAACATAATTATCTCAATTACACAATGCCAGAAGGAAGAAGCATTTCCCTGGTTGTTTTTTTTTTTTTTAAAAAAGCAATATAATTTTTACACGATCTCCTACTAAAGAGCTGAATTGGAACTCTAGAAACCAAAAAAGGTAAGCTGATTTAACTGGTTTCTTAAAGTGGAATCAGAAGTGAGTGATGTAATGTTATATAAACACAGTACAGCTAGAAAAAACAGAACTCTAAGAAAAACCAGTTTAAGCACCAACGTGGAGTTCCCAGGCAAACCAGATTTGACATGTCACTTAATAGTCACCCATCCTTTCCAAAGGAGTTTTTTAGAGAGCTAGGGCTCTGCAACAGCACATGCTTCAAGCACTGCAATGCTTGAAATACACTGTGCTGCGGCTGTGAAATCTTTGCCAGAGCCAATGGGATCAGGCAGCATGTACATGAATCAAGGGAGGCACTCATATGAAAATCTAGCTCATTTCACTGTTTCTTCATTACGTAATTGACTGAAATAAACTGTGATCAAACCTATTACCGATCTCCATCATCAGCTCTGTTCTTTCTAGGTAGTTTGAAACAAAATACAAGTGTTAGACTCACCAGACAGAGAGCACCTTGCCAGAGTACAGGTCCCCTGTAAAAGAGAAGAGGATCTATCAGTATTGCAAGAAGACAGACCCATCCTAGAAGTACTTTGGGTTTTCCATGAATCAGGGACAGGACCCACAATTCCCATGCTCCAGTCCGCAGGCATGCTACTTTTCCATAGCACGCTAGAGCAGGAGATGGTGAGAGCACCTACACTATTCTCTTTGCTTTGTCTCCTCACAGGGTGCTTTCTGGTGCAGTGATATTAAATTTGATGCTGCTGGTTTTCAGTTGTGGCTTCAGCTGTTCTGACCTTCCCATGCACACTTTCCTCTTCAAGGAGGAACAGATTTCTAATAAAACTTGCTATGAATGAGAAGGTCAAGGGTAACTACTGGATATGACGGGAAAACATTCCATGATGTTTATTCCTACAGTCATGAATGCAGCCTCTAAGGTTTTTTAAAAGTTGTTCTAGAGCTATGGAGTCTCTGAACTCCAGAAAGCCAGAATTCCCCCCAAAGGCAAAATTTCTACCACCATCAGTAAGCCAGGAATTCCACCTTCTTGTCATGTTTCACTTCATACCCATGTAGGCGTTGATTGCACTCCTAGCTCAGCATAACAGTCCTCAAAAGTAAAAGATGTTTCAGAGATATTCCAGTTACTTTTCCTATTGTTATAATACATTTCCCTAGCAATGAACCTGAAGGTCTAGAGAACCTAAGAACTCTTTAAAACCAATAGGAAAATACCACAGTAACCATGACTAAAATGCATTTGACTAGTTTAGAACAACAGACACTCAAGAGCTCAAGGCACCATTAACCTGCAGCTAAGGTAAGAGGTAAAAGTCAGGTTTCCTTCACACTTTCAGCAACTGAAGTTTGCACGTAAGCCCTGATTTCAGCTTCAGCAGAGCAAGTAGGATGGGATAAAACTGATCTTACATATCAGAATAATTTGGGGAGCTGTGTGGTAAGACAATATAGAGACCAAGGATGAACAATATACTTCAGCTTGGCACACCATCTACAGGACTGAGTGCTGTAGCATAAAAAAATATATTCAGTGAACAGTTCTTATCAAAATTACTAACAGACCTGGAATCGACCCCTTGGCAGCTTAATTATCCAAGCTTATTAATGGATTTGGCTTCTTGGATATTAACACAGAGTCAACTCAGTGATCGATGGGCAGTTCAACAGGGTTATGATTAGCTGTGTCAAGGGTGCAGGCAGCCAGGCTGACTTGCTGCTAAGCTCTAGCTCAGCACTATGCAGCTACTCTGCTTGCCAGTCCACTGCAGGGATCAATGATACTTGACCAACAGTCCCGCAAAAGCAGCTTCTGCCGGGGCCCACTGGAGTCCCTGCCTCAACACTGGAGAGGAAGGGAAAGCAGGAAGCACTGTGCAGACTTTGCAGAGTCATCTTGAATGCTACAATGCTTAATCTTAGTCCAGCACTGGCACCTGCTCACTCAGATCTGGTTTGTGTAGACCCAGCCCTAAGCTGGGATCAGTAAGACAAACTTCAACTTAACTCCGCTGGGTTAGCCATCTGAAGCACCACAATCCTCAGTTCCTATGGTAGTTCCTGTACTGATCAAATTCTTCCCACTTTCTGTAGTGTCCCAGATAACATGGAGTCAATCACAAATAGCGTATCAAGTGACCTGAGTTGCCTTCTGCCCACTAATGTTTTTCTGGGTGCTTTATTAAAACAGGTGCTAAAGGCCTTCCTAGCATGCTAGAAAACAAATTGTTAAGAAAGGAACAACCTCAGACTGAAGCAAACTGGACAATTTGCTCAGGACTGGTTTATCATGATTTTAAAACAAAAGAAACGTTTAGAAGGCCTGCGCTAAAACAAATTGCTGTGAGAAAACACATCTGCAGCTCTCCTCCATGAGAGGTGCCAAGTCCGTGTTTCACAACTACTGCAAAATTAAGGCAAAAATTGGTATCACTATACCCTTCTGTCTTTTAGGTTAAGAAATGAGAGAAAGAACTTCATGTGATGAGGAAGCCACCAACAAAAAACACTGAGATTTCTCCAGCTTACGTTCTGCAGGACTCTGTGTGCCTCTCTCTTAACTACGGTACCTCAGAGATGCACATGCTGCTCCAGGAGATGCCTGACATGGCTGTTTCTATTCCCTTTTTCCATGAAGGAATCACTGTGATTGCATCTGTTCCTGGTATTATCTGGTTAAATCTACCTGGTACTAGAGCTTTTTCAGTGAAAATGGAAACATTTTGGTTTTGCTACCTGGCATTAGTACTTTGGGTCACTTAAAAAAGACAGAATTCGTTTGGAGGAAGAAGTCTCCGTGACTCATGCATGAAGTGATTAATTTTTCCCTCTCATTTCACATGACTTCTCAGAATTACTTTTACAACTGCTATTATGCCGAAGTGACCCTGGCACACACTGTCCCAGGCTGTATCTTTCAAGGAGCCATCACCTTCCAGTAGGTCACTACACACTGAAAAAAATTATGCAATACATCAGCTAAAGCAACAGCCTGTATAGTAGCCGTAAAAGCAGGGACCAGTTCAGGGAAGGACTCTGATGAACAGGACAGTGCAGCTCACTTCAACAGATGCAAACCAGAAGTCCACTGCTGAGCGGCTCTAACAACAAGCAAAGCAGCAATTGGTTCTCCAGCCACAGCTTCTTCATAGCAAAGCAACTGCTGCTTCGACAAGAATGAGCACAAACCGCTGCTACACAAAAACCCCTCTGCACTGCTTTCATGGATATCTACACAACTATATATGCACAGAGGGCAGATGCCAAGGTGCGATGGAGGTAACAATGCTGAGTGGTGAAGGATACTGTTACTAAGAAAACAGGCTGAGAACTCCTCCAGCACCAGAGGAGGACCAGACACAGAAGAGAAAGTTATTTACAAACACCTCTGCAGATAAACAGGACTTGATTCTCAAAGCACCAAATGCAGCTTCTGATCAAGCATTCTTTTCCAGATTAGCTCTTCTCTGGACTTTTTCAGGTCATTCTTCAACAGCTGCCTGCTCCTGCCTTGACTCTCACATGCTACAGGCTATTGATGCACGTTCATAATTTCTACATGACGGACGAATTAAGGGCCTTTTTCTCATCTACAGACTGACAAACCCCACTCAACCCTTCCTCACCCTCACTGATTCCACTCTTCTTCCATTCAACCCTCAGCTTCTGAATTTTGCACAGGTCTATTGTTCTCACTTTTGCCATGAGGGGCTTGCCAAGTTCTGGAATTTCTGTTTCTCCAAAAACCTTGTATTACCCCTGCCTCAAAACTTACTTCCCATATCACTGCTCAAATGGAAACCAAACTACTACCACCCAACTTTTCCACTACAACTAATGGGTTAACTAAAATATCTCAGTTTCCTAGCACTCAGCTAAAACCTCCTGACTTGTAGACTAGTTTGGTCAAAGGTTTGAATATTCCATCTGACTTTTCCCTTGTTCTGTGTAGTTACACAGACCACTGAAAGTGTAAATAATGCTAAAATGCCACTTAAATAAGCTTGTTTTAAACTGCACTATAATCAATCTGTATCTACATACATGTATAACTATACTATAGTTAGTTACAAGTTGCTTATCGTGCAGCTTTGCATGTATACACACGTGTTTAGAAATGCAAATCTATTTGTCATGCCCAAAGACAAGCATTTAACACACGGTAACCCTGTGGGGAAGCATAACATAGTGAAATGCCCAACATTACAACCAGCTGTCAACACTTGCTCGCCTACAGTTTACACGATAGCTAAATTCAGAACTCATGCCCTAAGGCTCCAGCTGAAGTCCTGGAAGAGAAGTGATATTTTTCCTCCTGCAGGTGTGCACACACACGCGCGTGCACATAACGCTGTGCGTGCTTGCTGTTTAAATGGAAGATGTCGAGGAGTCACGGAAGAACAGCACTCAGCTGGCCACAGGCAGTCCCGGGGTTAAGATGCCACCGGGCTCTGCCGCCAGCGCGGGTTACCGCCGTTTACCGCGGGTCAGCAGCTGCTCTGAAGGCCGAGCACCGAAACTAAACAACAAACCACACACTGGTCCGTCGCCATTCCCGCACCGGGCGGACCCGGCCGGGGGGGTCACTGCCAGCGCAGCCCGGTGGCTGGCAACAGCAGAGGCCCGGGCATGGAGCTGGAGAGCGGCGGCGCTCGCAGGCCCTTCCCGCCGGTCAGCCCTGCCCGGGGCCNGGCCGTGCCCTGGGGCGGCAGGGCCGAGCGGCGGGCAGCAGGGGACGCGTCCCGGTGCCCTTGGAGCCGCCGACCTCGGCCGCCCGGCCGCCGCCCTCCCCCGCCCTCCTGCTCCCCGAGGCCGGTGCCGTGGGCAGTACCTGTCGCAGGGCGCGCAGCGAGCGGCCCAGCGCGCGGCCGAGGCAGCGGGACCGCCACAGCGGCACCATCGCGGCGGGGCGGCAGCGGGGCAGTGGCACCCGTTGGGAAGGGACAGCGCGGCGCCCACCACGGCCTCCGCAGGGGCAGCCCCGCCGCCCTGCCCGTGCCCTGCCGGGCCGTGCCCTGGGGCGGCAGGGCCGAGCGGCGGGCAGCAGGGGACGCGTCCCGGTGCCCTTGGAGCCGCCGACCTCGGCCGCCCGGCCGCCGCCCTCCCCCGCCCTCCTGCTCCCCGAGGCCGGTGCCGTGGGCAGTACCTGTCGCAGGGCGCGCAGCGAGCGGCCCAGCGCGCGGCCGAGGCAGCGGGACCGCCACAGCGGCACCATCGCGGCGGCGGCGGCGGCGGGAGGGGCCGCAGGGCGGACACCGGAACCAGGCCTCGCGACAGGCGGAAGCCCGCGGGGCCGGACCAACGGCCTCGGAACGGGGGGAGCGCGGGTGGAGGGGCGGAACCACCGCGAACGGACGGGTGGGGGATAGGCCGTGCGGCGGGGGCAGGCCGGGGACCGCAGTGTGGTCGTGATGGTCCTGCGTACCGCCAGACATCTGATAATCATGGCTAGGCTTCGCGAACGAAGATTTGGGAAGGGCTCTACCCACGCTCGCTGCAAGCGCGCTGATGGCTAAAGAGGCCGATGCGAGATAGACAAGTCCGGTTGCAAAAGGCACAGCAGAAAGTCTCCATAGGTGGTGTTGGCGAGGCACGGTTCTTTCTGCGTTGTCTTTTCTCCTCCAGACTGATTCTGCGTGCATTCTCAAAGGAATCAGCAGCGTTATGGATGGTGTGTCTCCATGCCTCCCGATTGGAGGCCAAAGTGGACCATTGATGGTAGTCAATATGGCCAAGGCTGAGGTATTGTTTCAGAGCGTCCTTGTATCTCCTCTTTGGGGCTCCTCTCTTGCGGCAGCCGGTGGCAAGTTCACCATAGAGCACGATCTTAGGGAGGCGGTGATCCTCCATCATGGAGACGTGCCCTGCCCAGCGCAGCTGCGTTCTCAGCAGCATGGCCTCAATACTGGTGACTGCTGCCTGTTCAAGGATAATAATACACATAGATAATACGTGTGTATTGCATATATCCATAAAAACACATCCGTTTGTATATATGCGTATAATTACATGTAGCAATATATGTACATGCTATAATAAATACATGCAATGATAAATAATCCTGTGTATTCCCAAAGAGTGCCGTTTCATGCAGGGCAGTCTCCCGGTGCTTTCCCTGGGCTGGGCTGAGTGCAGCCCCATCGCCGCAGGCCCAGCCTGGGGCCGTGAGCTCATCCCACCGGGGCACAGTGGAAACGAGCCGCAAGCGAGCCCTGCTCCTCAGTTGTGCTCTGTGTGCTGAAAACGTCTGAGAACCCCCCAGCTGGCCTCTGTCTTCTGCCTGCTTCCAAGTGGGGAAACACCGGTGGAAGAAAACCAGAGGAACCTCTTTGCAAAATCTGAGAATGAGCCTGGGCAGTTGCAAAGGGCTGTGTGGCAGCCAGGCATCCCTCAGGGAGCCAAGTCTGGTCTATGCACATGCCCTTAATTTAGTCATTGTTTAATAATATATGAACACTAACTGGCAACCTTCAAAATACGGGATCATTTTCAAAGAAAAGAGGTTGAATAAAAATCCACAGGGGATAGGCTCTGAGGTTTTGAGGATTTTTTGCATGCTCCAGTAAAAGGCAACCAAGCCAGAAAGGCTCTCTGCCAGGGATTTCTGTGTGATCTGTCTTTCGAGGGCTAATATCCCTGAACAATATTGACCACCTGCTTTTAACCACAGCCTCCTGCCTCCCCAGTGAATACACTAAACACTGCCACGCTCAGTAAGCATGTCGAGGCAAAGCAGATGAAGCCTTGGGAGTGTCACGCGTGGCTGGGCTTTGTCTGCCTGCCCACAGCCCCTGCACAACCACACGAGTCCCTGGGGCTGGCAGGTTTGTCCTGGGGCTGGGGCGTGCTCAGCTGGGAGCGACAGGGGTGCCAGCTCTGCGGGCTGCGGCACTATCCCTAAAGCACCCTGCAACGGACCCTGCATTGCTGCTCTTCCTGCCCTGCCCCATTTCCCTGCCAGGTCCTACACGGCAGACTTCCAGGTCAGCTAAAACGTGTCCATGTCCCCATTGTGGGGGATGCTGGAAATGCCCGGGCACTTTCCATGGGAGATGGGTAGCACCTGGGCTCCGGGGCGGCTTCTTCCCCGCCCATGGTACTGCTTGTCAGCCAGGTGTGTTTACATTGTCCCATCAACGCAGTTCAGTATCCCGGGCCCCCGATGGGGTTTCCAGGCCAAACGGTAGCGGGGGATTGCCCTTCTGCCCCTCTGCCCGCTTGGGCAGCCGGCGGCTCGGGACCAGCCCTTGCCCGTCTGACTCCTGGCACTAGGGGTGTGGCAGGGACGGTGGCTGGACCCCGATGTTGGACCTGACCTCCTGGCTGTCCATCTGCATATTCAAAGTCGTTCCCAGCTGGTTGGCTGCCTCCGGCCTCCCCACTCCCTCTTTAAAGGAGGCGGCCGCGGAGCGGCCCCGCGGTCCTGCGTGCGGGACGCGGCGCTCCCCGCCGAGGTGAGCGGGGCGAGGGCTGCGGGGCGGCACGGCACGGCAGGGCACGGCGGGGTGCGGGCTCGGGGATGCGGCGGCCGGGGAAGGCTCGGGGGCATCTGCAGTGCTGGAGGGGCGGCGCGGCTCGGCTCTCTCAGCGAGGAGCACCTGCGGAGCCCATGCAGGGTGGCTCCAGTTTTGGAGAGGGCACACGTGCCTTTTCTTCTGAGCATCTTCATTTCGTTCCTCAGTCTTTTTCTTCAGGTAAGAGGAGCCTTGGCTGCTTTTTAGTATTCTGGAAGGTGGCACTGGTGAAGGCTCGTAGTAAGCGTAGGAACAGAAGCACGCGTCTGCTAACTTGGCCAGGAAAGATCTGCATCAGCAGGAGCAGTTTGCTTGGGGCAGCACCTCCTGGTCCCTGTGGTGCTGGGGATGCTGTGAGGGAAAAATGAAGGCACCCACAGCGAGTTGCCACAGCCTGGGACCGCAGGCTCTGCTCCCTGCCCCCAAATCTCTAGCAGAAAGATAGTGATGCTGGAAACCTTAAGCAAATGGAGGGCTCCATTCCAGCTCTGAGTTGATCTGCTTACATGGGGGGTGTCGCCCCAGGTTCCTGGGGATGGGAAGCCTCAGCACAGGCGACAGGTCAGTTCCCTGACCTTGCTGTGGAACACAGTGAAGTGAGAAATTGTGAGCAAGCGCCAGAAGAAGGTGTTTCTGTTACAAACGAAGTGAGGTAGCAGGACCGGCTGTCTTGTGCCTGTGCCACTGCGTAAAGGCTTGAGGGTGGATGGAATCTCTGATTGCAATGTGTTTGCTGTGTGACTTCCTTGGCTGCAGCTGGCAGGCTAAGAGGCAACTACAGGCAATGGTGAAGCTTGTTACACAAGGGTGAGGTGTGATGCTGAGAGCTGCCAGCACCCCAGCCTTGGGCTGGCCGTGGACAAACTAGGCAGTTTGAAAGCCCCACAACAGACTATTAGGAAAATGGAACACTGCTGGTTAGGAAGGGTTTGGAGACAACACAGGAGAGCAAAAAGTGGTGTCAAGTAATCCAGAAAAGACTTGGTTTGTTAAGACTAGGGCTCTGCAAACAGTAGAGCTCTCCCATACACCTGCCTGGAATACAGGCTGTTTGAAGAAAGGCAACCTGCTAAAGACCAGTGAGAAAAAATTCATTTTCTACACTGCATGGAGGACTTGCCATGGAGGAGACAGTCATGGGGACGGGATATGGTGTGAAGAACGATCAGACATTTCTCAGTATAGCATAAGAATCTTAGACTTTAAAGATGTCTGGAAAAGACACAAGCTGTCCTAATTCAGTGGTGCAAAGCTACTGCTAAATAATGCGGATGAGGAAGAAGCACCCCACAGGAATAGTAATTGCCCAGGATATGAACTTTTACACCTTTTGCAAAGCTGTCTGGGCAAGTGAATGAGTGGAGGGAGTGGATCCCTGCCCAGAGTCAGCATGACAATTTTAAGCCTGGGGCTGCTGGCTCAGTAGTTTTTCTCATCCCTGATAATCCCCATCTCCATTCCTTTTATTCAGTGTTTTGCCAAGCACTTAGGAACCCTGTGCTGTGTTAGCCTGAACATCTCGGTGTGTCCCACTCACAGCAGGTCACATCACACTTCTACCCTCACTGTACCCTAAACCCACCTTTGCCCAGGCATATGTCACAGAAGGCTCCACCTGGTGCTCACCATCCTTGTACCTGAGTCTGCAAGTCCAGAGGGTACTTTTCCCAAATGCCTCTGGTGTGGATGTAGCTGTCGGTGTAGGAAGTTTGTGTTGCCAGGTGCATCTGGGGCCCAAACCAGGTGAAATGCAGTCTGAGCATGATGAATACCTGGCTGGTAGGTGTGAGCTGTGGCAGTGCCCAGGGCATTGCTACTGTGATGTGACACCCAACAGCCTACTCACAGGTTTTGCAGTGCCTGGAGGTTTCTGCTTGGGTCATTCCCTGGTGAAATAGTTTTTCCAGGGGAGTGGTAGTGCTATGGAAATCTGTGAGGAAAAATCTCTGGCCACATGCATAGAGAACTGCTGTATGAGGTCTTGTTTCTTGCTCTTTCTCCAGTTCCACATCGCTAGCAGGCTGGGAAGCCTGCCAGTCTGCCACTGGAAATGATCCCCAATCAGCTGTGGGTCAGCTGTCCAGTGTCCAGGGAGGAAGATACAATGGATGGCAGGACTGGCTTTGAGCAGAACAGAGACCGTGCCACTTCAGGGCATGGCCAGGGCCTGAAGTCGGAGCCCTGTTTCCACACTGACTCTCTCTTGCCTTCCTCCAGCGCATCCCTGATATCACAGCTCCTCAGCCACCCAGTGTTTGGCAGGAGCCTGGATTCCACCATCCTTTTCCCTTCCTCCCAGGCAGTGGCTCTGCCTCAGGATGAGTGTGGTGCATCTCCTGGAGAAGGAACACAAGCCCTGGCTTTCCCCAGGAGCTGTGCCTCGGCTTCCATGCCCTGTGCTGGTGATGGGGACCAGCTCTCTGATCAGCACCTACGAGCCAAGCGGGCCAGGGTGGAGAGCATCATCCAAGGCATGAGCCTCCCACCAACCCCTCAGGCATTTGGCACCAGACTGGAGGCAGCTTTTAGGCATGAGAGGGAGAGGGGTGGTGAAATGCCCCGGGAGAACAAGAGGAAGCCAAGGGTGTCCCAGGAGGGCACAGGGGCAGTTGGACAAGTGGCTCCTGCAGAAGGCAGCTACCATGC
The DNA here is from genome assembly GCA_013396735.1 of Grallaria varia. Taxonomy (NCBI): domain Eukaryota; kingdom Metazoa; phylum Chordata; class Aves; order Passeriformes; family Formicariidae; genus Grallaria; species Grallaria varia. The sequence continues at coordinate 51,735 of VWZG01002029.1, forward strand.
CAAGGGCTGCCAGCAGCTGAAGGAGCAGCTCTGCTTTTTAGAGCAGCAGCTGAGGCGGCTTCAGGAAAAGTTCTACCAGGTCTGTGACTCTGGGGATGCTGCCCAAACCCAGGAAGATTCTGAGAAAGTGCAGACACTTCCTGGAAAGTCTGGAGACAGACTGGACAAGGACAGTGCCACTGCCACCAGCCACCCATGCAAAGCACCTCTCTGGAGGAGCATCCTGGAGGTGTGTGGGCTGGAGGAGAATGAGGACAAAAGTGACACAGGTGGCCTGCCCTCAGCAGTGAGGGTCCTCTCACAGGCACTGAAGCATGAGCTGGCTGGGGTAACATCCCAGGTGGTGGACTCTGTCCTGAAGACTGTCTGGCCAAAGGCAGCCAGTCACCTCCAGCAGCAGCACCACAGCCTCCCAGTGTTGGGGCCAGATGCCAGGAGAGAGTGTTTTGCTGATGGGAAATGCAGAAAGCCACTTGCTAAGCCATCTCCCATGAATGCACTGGGCTTGCTGAGCTCAGCCCAGGCTGAAGTCCTGTCAGGAGCTTTGGGGAAGAGCCTGGGCTCTCATGCTGGCTCCTTCAGTTCAAAGGGTGTCAGAAAATCCTCCCAGACACCCAACAAGAGTTATTCACTGGGCCCGGCTGGCTCTGTCCAGGACAGCCAGCTGCTGAGCCAGTTGTTGGACTATGGCCAGCACAGTCTATGGTGCAGTGACTCTTGTGGGAGCCCATCTGCTCTGGAGAGGGGTCCTCCAGAGCCCCTCAACTTGCAATGGGGATCTGTCAAACTGAGGTCATCGGTTGTGAGACAGCAGGAGCACCATCCCCTGCCCCTGAGCCCTTTCAACACGGAGAGTCCGGCACTGCTGCTGGCTGGCAGGGATGGCCACAGTGAGCTGCCAGCTGCAATGGATGGAGCGCCCTTTGCCTCGACCCATATATCCTTTGGGAGAAACTAGACAGGTCCCTTGGGAATGTGGTCCCCATGTCCTCTGGAACCACAGCTTGGCGTAGTCCCTGCCAATCTCCACAAGGCCAGGGTCCCTGCTGCTCCACAAGGGGGCTAAAAGGGTGTGGGCAGGAAAGGGGTCTTAAGCCATGAAGAGGCATTGCTGGTCCTCAGGGTTGGTTAGATGCTGTAGTGTAGCTGTGGGTATAAGTCAGGAGCTCCCTGCTTTTAGCCATCCTGTCATCCTATGCTATGAACAGGTGTCTCATGGAAATCCTTCTTCCCACCAACCTGTGAAGTGCAATGGGAAGCATCAGCTTCTTCAGGGATGCTGAAGGGTAAAACCAGTGGCTGCCCAGCCAGGGACAAACCCCCTCTGCCCCACTGACATGGCGAGGAGTTGTCATGGGCACCAGGCATGTGTGTGTCAGGGCTGGTGCTCAGGAACACATCAAGCTGGGGGGCTGCTGCATGCAGGCTTTCCTTGACCCCAAGGCAGATGCAGGAGGCACTGACCCCCGGCCACCTGAAGAAGGCCAAGCTGATGTTTTTCTTCACCCGCTACCCCAGCTCCGCTCTGCTGAAGACCTACTTCCTTGATGTGCAGGTAAAACAGCAGTACCCAGGGCTGGTGCTCCCATGCAGTGTGGCATGTAGCCTGCCTCACTGGGCAACCATGAGGAAGGGGCGGCTCTTGTGTCCCCATGCCTTGCTGGCAGGAGCCAGGGGGCAGCACCCATTTCAGCATGGGCTGCCCTGGAGTGGGTGCTCAGGGCTGTGGCAGAACCAGGTTGCCAGGTCTTTACTCTGTGCAGCTGAGGTGCTGGGATTAAAGCACATCATGAATATGCCTCGCCACTGCAGGGCAGCTGGGATCCGAATCTTGGTGGGGAGAGCACTGAGGACACCTCCATGTCATTGTCCCAGCTGGTGCTCCTGCAGCATTGAGGCACAGTTGGGTTTGGGCCAGACCAGAATTGTGTCAGGGCTTGTGGGGCTCACGTGTAGGGAGGCTCTAAGCTGGCGTAACCCTATCCTCTGTCTCTCCTCTGGCAGTTCAGCCGCTGCATCACCTCCCAGCTCATCAAGTGGTTCAGCAACTTCCGTGAGTTTTACTACATCCAGGTGGAGAAGTTTGCCCGGCAGGCCCTGGTAGAAGGTGTTGTGGATGCTTGCACACTCCAGGTCTCCCGGGACTCAGAGCTTTTCCGTGCCCTCAACATGCACTATAACAAGGGCAATGACTTCGAGGTGAGGTGGGGGAGCTGGCGGACAGGGATGATGGAGTTTGTGGAGGTAAGGGGGAGCCAGGGACACGGTGGGGCCATGGACTGATGCCCATCTTGCTGCAGGTGCCAGGGCGGTTCCTGGAGGTGGCCAGTCTGACACTGCAGGAGTTCTTCAGTGCCGTCAGGGCAGGCAAGGACGCCGACCCCTCCTGGAAGAAACCCATTTACAAAATCATTTCCAAACTGGACAGCGATATCCCAGAAGGGTTCAAAGCTGCAGGCTGCTCCCAGGAACTGCTCCGCAGCTGAGTCTCGGTGAAAGCAGCCTCAGGTCCTGTATGCAGCCACCATGTGTTAGGCATCTCATGGGCACTGTGTACAGCTTGTGTTATTCGGAGTATTCTCTCTCTGACCTCCTTGGGTGAGGCCTATCACTTGCCTCAGGTGCTGGGATTGTATGCTGTGTATTTTATTCTCCTGCTCAAAGCCAGTGGGGACCCTCAGAAGGGGGAGACAGAGATGAAACCATCAGATTGGAGCCTGGCAAGTTGCCCTGCCCCAGCTCTCCCTGTGACCCTGGCTGAGCTGCCTTCCTTCTCTCCTCCAGAGGGCCACAGACCAGAGCAAACAGCCCCGCTGTTTATAAAGCAGGCAGACTTCCTAGTAGTGGGCAAAGTTTTCTTGGCGCAGCAGACCGGTGAATGAGCCTGGTCCAACAGCATGAGTTGGTTTTTGCCCAGATACAACACACCAGTGTCCAAAGAAAACAGGTGGTGAATTCCAGCATTTCAGGCACCCCAAAGAGAAAGCTGACTGTGTCTGGGAGATGTAAAACCAGTGTTTGTTGTAGCCAGCACAAATAACAGTCCCCGGCTCCCCTGGGCTGTTTGACAAGACACCCCCTGCCCATGCAGCTGCGTGCTGTGGTCAGGCAGGTGAGTGCGTGCTGGTTGCAGGACTGACTGCTCCCCAGCGGTGTTATCCATGATGCTGGAGGAGAGCAGGGCGCACAGCTGGCACTGCTTGGCACTGCAGACAGCCCCTATCAGCCCATCACCTGGGAGGACAGCTCCACGTTAAACATTCACCTGTGTCCCCTCACACTGTGTTTCTGCTGGCAAAACTGCCCCAAGTATCTCTGCTTTGCAACATCCCTGTGGTGAAAGAGGAGCATGTTATTTGGGACACGTCAGTCCCTGTGGGTTTAACACCACCTGGTGAGCTGGGCCCTGAGACCTGCAGCCCCATTGCTCTAGTGGGTGTAAAGCCAAGCAGGTTTCTTTATCCTGTGACCAGGACTCAGTGGCCACTTTTCCACCTGGGGGGAGCAAAAGGTTGTGAAGAGGAGGGGAGATCCTGTGAGAAGGATGGCAGGAGGGCACTGGGAGGGCAGCGATGTGTAACTGGGGATGAGAACCCTTGCAAAACTCCCAGGGAGAAGAAGATTGGGAAAAGGCCAACGTGCAAGGTGTCAGCTGGGTACCAGAGTGCAGCAAGTGACTCAGGAGAGGAAAATCACAGCTCCAGCATCAGAAGAAAGTGTGTGATAACATCAGAGCATGATGAGGGGGCTCTGGACTAGGGGCAGTTTTACAGTGGTTCTCCCCATAGTGAGTGTGGCCACCCAGATTTCCCGCTTCTGTTGTATGTTTATTTCTGCCATTTGTATATTTTACAACACCAAGTTTACTTGACTCATTTTTAAATAAACACATGGTGTAAGTTACCCTTTTACATCCCTAGAGGCCTATTTGATGATTTCTGTTCTAAAACAGTACCCTAGGAATTTCTTCCTGTCTGTTGGGAAAAGAATAAGACTGCAGCAAAAGGGCTTAGACCTCCTGATGGCATCTCTGTGGGGCCAAGCAGCCCCCACTAACCAACATTAGCTCGTTTAAATCTGTCCCCCCACCCCAGTGCCTCGTGGTCAGTCTGCTCGGAAGTGCAGCTTGTTGGGAGGATCAGGAATGGTGGGCTGGAGGCAGATGGAGACATACCCCAAGGCTTAGGGGTGCTGGCCTCAAATGTTCAACACCTGGTAGTGCTTCTGGTGACACCATGCCATTCAGGCAGGCAATAGCTACCTCAGAGCTAAAGTAATGCATTGAGTAGGCAAAACCAACACTGCTGGAAAAGGAATGATGGCCTGCGTCAAGGAATGGTCACTGTATTCATCTGTAAGATACAAGTTTACTGGAGGCATCATGCTGAAACAAAGCCCTTTTAGAGTCCCTGTAGAGAGCAGTTTCTTGCTTCCTCTGGTAACAAGCAAATTCGTGAGTGTCAGTAAAGCAGCAGGTGGGGGACTGAGGGTAAGGCAGTGCCCCAAACCACAGAGTCATGCAGTGGCTGAGGTTGTAGGGGACCTCTGGAGGTCATCTTGTCCAAGCCCCTGCTCAAGTCAGGCCACTGAGAAGCGGTTGTCCAGGACCATGTCCAGATAGCTTTTGAGTATCTCAAAGGAGGGAGACACTACAACCTGATCATTAATGAAGACATTCAGCAGGATTGGACAAAGTATTTTCAGCAGTACTTTTGTTCCAGTGTTTCCCATATAACTATAAGGAAGTGGGAACTAGAGAGCTGTGTATTACACTGGTTAACCAAACCAAACCAACAACAACAAGAAGCTAGAGAGACTCTGCAAAGGACTGAAGATCACATGGCACTTGTATTGGTTGGAATCTTCTCTGGCAGCTTTTTAACTCCCTGCCTACCTTCAGCCAAGCGTGACAAAGAGCACAGAGGTCTCAGGGATGCAGAGGGAGCATCTACCCACCTTTTGGTTATCCCATGCTCCTTCTGCAAGCAGAGCTCCTGCCTGAGGAGCCTGGGTGCAGCTGCCTCCTCTGGGTTTGCTTGGAGTCAGGGGGGTTGCACCCAGGCAGGCTCTGCTGCATAGTGCTGAAGTGGGGGAGCTGAATCACAGTCTTGTGCTCTTATGAAAGCCTTGGAAACCAGCAGCCAGCTGGTAAAGAAAGGGGACTCACATGGCCTTCCTTCCATCTAGGTCACAGGAAAACATCCTTTTCTTCTCTCTATCCAAATTTCTGTGGTATATGCAAAAAGCCCACAGCCACCCAAAACTGTTTCCTCTGAGAACAATTCCTTGGGGTTATCCTTTTACATTTCAAATAGCATTCATAACCCAAACACAGTGATTCACCCAGTCCACATTGCTAAACAGCAGCAAAGGCTGATAAACATCAAGAATTGCTGATTCCTGCTCCAGGCTGTGACAGCTGAAAGAGGAAGATGTGACCACACTGACTAAGCTGGTGAGGGCCAGGAGCCTTTACATACTCATGTATGTTAATACTTACTGTAAGTGCCCTTATTACTCATATGCAGCTAATTAGAGCTTGAAGTTCCCAGTGAATGTTCACCCTGTGTGTCAAAATAGCTTGGGGGAAACTGACAAGCAATAAAACATACCTGGTTTTTGTTTTCTTCTTTTAATGACTTGGACCTCTCTACAGTGACTGCGTCAGCCGTAGAGGTTCCCAAGTCAAGAAAATGTTCCTGAAAGGGTCCTTCTCTCAATACAGACCTCAGATGCTTATTTGGCATGAGGGCAGGAAGGGGAAGCAATGCACAGAGAGACTGTGGAGATCAGTCTCAAGGATAAAACAGGGTCCAACAGGGCAGACTGGTATCTCCAGCAAAAGGTTTTTCCCTTTGCACACCATGAAATACAGTATCAGCATGAACCATGAACCAGAGGATGGGAACTGGGGCTGTGCCAGGTGCCAGCTTCACTGCAGCAGCAACCTGAGCTGTTCTCCCTTGACTTAATAAAAGCTCTGCTTTGGTGAGACTGATGCAACAGAGCCAGGCAGCCAGGGCTGTACGCTCCCTTCTGGGGTACCCCAGCTCACCAGGCTGCTGTAGCAGCTCAGGTGGAGAGATAAGCATGGTGAAAATGGGAGATGTCTCACCGGGAGGTTCACCCAGACAAGGCAGTGCAGGTGGGCGCCAAGACAAGGAGGCCATTGTGCAGCCCAGGGGCTTTCGAGGGAGGTACTCTGAGCATGAGTGTATGAAGGAGTGAAAGCAGAGTCGGCCTCTACTGGAAGCTGTGTGCAGACTTTCCTCCACCACCCAAACCCCCCAGGTTGGTGCTCATCTTGGCAAAGGGCATCTGGGGTGGGAGAGAATGGGAGGCAGGCTGTCAGAGAACAAGTACATGTGTCTGTGCATACATAAATACCAAACAGTGAATCCATTTTTAAAAGCAGGCCTGATATAGAATGTTTCAGAATGGCCGCCAGGGAGAGCTGTGCATGGATCTCAAGGAAAATCAGATTTAGGTCAGCACTCAACATGTGTGAGGATACAGTCCATATTTCTGTCTCATCTAACTGTACAGGGAGGTGAAGTCCCATGATCAATTTTTTTCTTTTTTGGTAACATATAAGTATTACAAAGACATATGATTTGAAAAAGTTTCTATTTTCTCCTTTTGAGATTACTTTCAGCATTTTTACAGCAAGCAATCACACCTACTTCTGCAGTATTTCTACAGCCTTCCCAAATTTAGTCATTTTCTAGCAGTAGGCTTTTGATTAAAAGTTCATAGGGCAATTTTCATTTTGTGTTCAAGGGTCAAATGCTGTTCTTGCTTTTGCTAATACAATAAAATGGGCATTGTAGATTACCTACTAAGCAACTCTTAATGACAGAGCATAAAGTCCAGTTGGCATAAACCGAATGTGGCAGCTTCCCTCCTGGTGTTTATTGTGCTCTCACTAGTTTTTCAACTAGATTTAAAAGGATTGTTTTTAAAAGTGCTAGTCTGTATCCAACAGCATCAATCTTTTTGTCTTACTGCAATCATGGAAAACAAGCAGCTAAAAGCAAGTGGTTAAGTAAAAAGCTGGGAATATGAAAACTACCAGATAGAGGAAAAAACTTTAGTGCATTTCCCACAGCACATATGTGTCATCCACCGCTTTACACAAAGAACAAATATTATAAAAAATACTTTATATTATTTAAAAATAAATACCTGACAACATGTATGTGTATACACATATCTATACGTCTCTGTATAAAACCTGTCCTTCTTTGGTTCTCAGAGAGCAAGCACAGAATATTCAACAGCTGAAGTAATTGTCTCCCATTTCTAATTTCCAGGTCTATGAGTAAGACATAAGAACATTTAAAAACATCAAGAATTCATGCTCAAGGGAAAAGTGAGGCCAGCCCTGCACATCTCTGCATCTACATAATCCCTATGACTCGCAGTGCAGCGTGTATTCAAATAAAAACAATGACAAAGGCTGGTTTAAGATAAAACACTTTCAGAATAGTACCCACAGTTACAAAAAGGTCATGCTGTAGAAACGGGTTTTTTTAAAAGCCAGAGTTCCCCTCTTGAGCAATTATTATAAAGCAGAATAATCATCTATTCATATTCCGCAATGTCCCAGGCTGCAGCTGTGAGCCCGGAGATTTTTCAGTTTGTTCTTTTGTGGAAGGCTGTGCCCATAGAATGGCATTTCCAACTGAGCACAGAACATCAGGTGCTTTTTAGTCGGCAGTGGACTCTTCAAAAAACCTCTGGCAGAGCACAAGCTCCTCTGCAGCACCCAGAGTCACCACTGCTGTCAGAGCTTCACTGCATTTTTTTCTGTGACTTCAAGCAAGCCATTTATTCTGAAGCTCTTTCTAATCCCTGAGCTTCAAAGCAATCTCACCTCATTTCTGACTAAACTTTTAATAAGAAGTGTTATCCAAAATACCAGTGCAATTTCTGAGGGACTGGCAGCACCTGGAAGTTGAAAACACCATCTCAGTAATGGTCCAGTCAGTGAAGGTCTCTGCATTTGTGGCACAGGTTCTTGGCTGTAACAAGGTTGTAACAGGTTGCAACAGGCAAGGCCAAGGCTGGAGTGTTTGATCTGGTGACAAATGTTTTGTTTCAAGAACTTCATGGAGCTTTGATTATTTATTGCAATGTAAAGGAGTGACAACACAATACTCACCCATATGTTAGCACTTAACTGGAGAAACGTCCATTAACGCTGTATGATTTGCCTGTGTAAGCATCTTCCATACCTGCAATGTAACCAGGATGCTGGTGGCAACATTGAACAGTCTGCATTTGAACAGTCATACCGACTGTGGAAACAAAATCCTTGCAGATCCTGGGCTTACTCACAAAGATGATTGCATGAAATTTTTAATAAGGGGTCACCTTAAGCTAGAAGGAACTATCTTTGGACCAGTTTTTCTTGAGCAGCTACTGTGGGGAAGACTGCAATGGCACAGAGCATCTGTTTGTTGCAGAACGAACTGCTGCTGCATGAACTCTTGAATAGCTGAGACAAAACTACAGAATTGTCTTTCTCCTGAGCTCTGTAAGGTTGTTTCTATACAACTGCTTTGTGTATTTCAAGCAAAAAGAGAGTAATTCCTTTCTTTTACATACTTGGGAACACCAATGCCCATCCTGTTCCCTGACAATAGTCCATGGTCTGTCTGTAAAATACACTCATAATGAAGCTCACCATCTCTTTGCAGAATTGATCTACTCTGATCACCACACCACCACCTATGACTATTTGACCCCAAATCTACTGGTTGCGGAAAAGCTCTAATTCAATTCTCAAGATCGGTCTCTTGACAAATAATGAGTATTAAAGCCTCAGTCAGTCAGCAGACTCTCAGTTACCATCAGATGATCTTACCTCTCTTAATACTACTGTATGACCTGTTATGTCAGCCAACCATCAGCCTCAGGACCATCCAGCTGTATTTTCTGCAGAAGTTGTTCTCTGGCAAATAGTGGCAGCAGTAACCCTTTGAAGACCAGCTCCTCTTTGCAAATGATGCTGGAACCACTGTGGAAGGCATTCCTTGGGAGTAGGGCACTGACATCACCTGAAAGCAGCATGTAGTGTCCCAAGGTCTTTTCAGAAAAATTTACTGGCCCTTGCATCATCCCTGCAACATATTCCAGTGATCCAAGGATCTTGCTACTTCAGCAGTTTGCAAAATTCAGTTCACCATCTCACAAAGCTGCTCCTATAAGCCTTCTGGTGCCAGTTCAGTTGTCTTTATTCAGTATATTATTGAATGGCCATGTGTTTGCAAGAATTCAGTTGCTATTTCCACCGGAAATAAACCATAGAATTAAGAGCCTACACCCAAAACACAACAATGCATGCTGGAAACTAAAGTTGAGAGCAGATTTTGAGACATACACATTAACAATCAAGAAAGCGTGGGCAGAAAGCAGCAGAGAGGATAGAGAAATGCAAGTATTGTAAATGTAACTCAGATGTCATGCAGAAATTTGTAAAAGTAATGGAGTAATGACAAGGTAAATATGGTATTACATAAAAGTCAGGCCCTACATGGGAAAGATTTACATGATTGCCCTAAATCCTGGTACAAATACAGGAACAGTGAGAATTAACAGGAAGGAAGGTTTTATGCAGACACGTCTCCAATGTGTTTTTCCCATAAGACATTTAAACAGAACTGCAGCATTGGGAAAATGCCCTGCCATGACAATGCAGTTCTGCACTGTTAGGATTTAGCACAGTTATGTTATCAATTCATAAGACCGCAGTATAGCTTCAGACATTGTGTGCCTCAGCACATGAATCCACACTATAGAGTTCAAAATTACAAGCAATTCACCCACGATCCCACACTAATATGTAGCATCCCTCCAAATCCAAAATGGAAGAGGACTGACTCACTAGGGTAAACCCCTGGGTAAAAATCAACTTAATTAGTCTCTCAGGAGTTAAAAGGCGATTTCTGAGAAGTATCCCTGAAGACATGCATCTTTGTGCCATTCCCGCTCAGGTAACAGGGCTTATCTGTTCCACATTAACTGTTCAGAGCTTGGCTCAGACGCATCTCAGGTGCAGGACGGAATCTCTGTGTGCATAGGGGTCAAGGGCAACATGTCAATGACACTGCCAAAAATAGGTTGCTGCTTCTAAAAGCAAAACTTCTCTAAACTAAACAGAATTCTGTGACAATGGCATCAGCAAAAAACCACAGCCAAATAGAAAAAAATCCCAGTTGTAAGTCAAAAAACCATCAACTTGAGAAAGCAGTATTTTATATATTATTCTATTTTCAAAACCTTTATCTTTTATCACAGTTAGAAAAAAAAAAAAAAAAGAGGAATATGACACTGAATGCTAAATTCCAAATCTTACATTGTGAAAAAGTATTTCTACCCTTTTATACTTTTCAAACTCCCTAGAATACTGTCCAGTCTTGATTTTTCTGCTAATTTATACCTTTTTTCCCAGGCAAGATGCCAACCAGTTGTGTATCTGTAAAATATTTTAATTATGTTAATGACTTTAAACTCATTATTTCCATTATTGCTGGTAGGGAACAGTAAAATCAGTAATAGTAAAAAAAAAAAAATTAAAAAAAGAAAGCAAACTATGTCTCACAGTTAATAACATTCCTACAACATACAGACTCCATCTGTACATTCAGCTAAACTGAACTCTACTTGCCAGGCCTATGCACCTTGACACAAAGAGAGAAAAAATCAATTATATTAAAGAATGAAACTTAAAAAATAGCAATACAGAAGGCTCTGGAGGCCATCTACAGGTTTTAAATCCCTGCTGGACTGGACCAATCCAGTAAAGGAAACAGATTTCAGCATCACACATTTAAGTTTTATGTGATATACATATGAGGCGCAATACATATTTGTTCATGACCTGTGCTAGAAAATGCAGAAAAAACCTGATTCCCAATTAGGTTAAGTATCAAAAGGACGGAAGTTAATTATTTGTCTCTCCTATACACTGAGGCTAACAAGTAGCTTCTACTGTTGAAAACAGATACCCCTCATCTTGATGCACATAACAAAGAACAAGTTAAGATAGAAGGAAATGCCACAATAGTCCAGGAAAGAAAAATCAATGTGTACTACAAGAGATAAGCTATACATCCTTATATCAAAAGGTAAATCTCCTAAACTGGAGGAACTAACATATCAAATTCTCAACCTAAAGCATTCATGTAAATAAGACACTGATAAGGAATGGCTGCATAAAGAGTATTTGCCAAGGCAATGACATTGAAAGTCAACCACTCTATGAATAAAAACACCTAGATGAAGAACATACATAAATTACACTCCTGCAAAAATGTAGTGACCTCAGTACTGACCGTGGACCTCACATCAGTTGCATAGACTTGTAAGTATGTGTATGTCTGAAGTTCTGCTTCACTAGGAATGATAAACAACCATCCATGCACAAGAGCACAGCATCCATACTTTCTGTTTACGGAACTTAGCACTAAAAAGTTCATATGCTGAGAACGACGGGATGAAGAGAGAAATACTCCTTGGAAAAGACAATCTGTGCGAGATTGCTCAGTTTTAAGAGGCACCATTGAGGATCTCATCTCCAAAACTGACTGCACTGGATGCTGCTGCATCAGACTATGCAGTGAAGAACAGCCTTTCAGAGAGAAATTTTCTGGACAACTGTAGCTTTTCAAATGAAATTCAAGACCATGTCTTGCATGCAGAATCCAAGAAACCTATCAAAGCGTAGTGCAAAATGACATGATATGGTCAGAGTTTTTCCATAAACAAAACATAAATTGTATCCATCAACTTCTAGATAGTCCTTTCCTTCAACGTAGCACATTGTAAATTTAGCTGAGGAACAGGAGAAGGATGATAATCCACAGGACTGAGACAATCTTCTACAAGCCAGTACTGGACACAGCTTGGAGGTGATGGAGAAATATTTAACACTGAAGGTCACAGGTTTCAACAGTTCCTCAATCTGAACCAAAGTCAAAACAGGTTTTACTGAAGTAAATCTAGCTTTTTAGTCAATTTTTATTTTGCTCCAAGTTCACCTTCAAGTAGGAAGTAACAGACATTCACTGTTAGCATATTCCTAGCAATGCAGCATACTCACCATTTTAGTCTCTTCCCAACAGATTTGCTTAAATGGTACCTCAATATTCTTCTCAAGCTATATCTGAACCATATATACTGCAATAAGGCTACAACAGACACTTTTAAGTGAAAATGAGGAAGAAATATACCCGAGTTTACTTCAGGGCCATCCCTTCAGCCTTTACAGCAGATTCTCTCTGCCTGCTGGGAGAAGGGAAATATAAACCATTATATTCCTAATAAAGGAACATTTAGATTGTAAGCTCCTTAGAAAAAGTAATCACATTCCTCCTTAACTATAAAGTACCTAGTGCAAAATGAGAAGGAATCATACTGTACATTGTGGAAACCCATTTTAATTGTTCACCTTAGAGCTTCAAGCACATTTCATTGTTACACATCTTGGTAGTGCCTCTAATCAAGGTAAAGTTCCGAGATTTCTTAGCCAGAGCAAAGTTTTTGTATGAGAAGTGTTTTTAGTGCTTTGGTTTCGATATTTATCCTTATTTTTCTTCATACCAAGAAAAAAAAAAGCAACTCACAAAAGATGCAATAAGGAACCTTGTAAAGCTTTCTTGCTACAATATATTTAAATACTTCATTCTCCAAAAGCAGCTATTAGCAAGTTAAATCCCATTTTTCATTAGATATCAGCAGTTGTCAAGCTTTTATTCAGGATATATCAAGACCGTTTAATTTTGATGCCTCTCCTTAAAGCAGAAGATTGTTTATACAGCCTGTAGGTTCAATAGAACTCAAAATCTTCACTGTGGACTTGTTTATACAGCCTGTAGGTTCAATAGAGCTCAAAATCTTCACTGTGGACTGCATGTGATACTCTGTACAAGAGTGCAATGTTAATCCACTGACATTTCTACCACAGAAAGGTGGTCAGTTTCTTTCATGAAGTAGAAGTTATTGGCTTAAAACTGTATTAGGTAATAAGAAACCACAAAAATTAAATTATTGCAGAATCAATATCAAGCCTTTCTTTCTCCAATTTAACCCTAACTCAACGCTTTAGTGCCATCTGGTTGCCATTATCTGAAAAATCTTGATTTCTGTGTGACTCTAATTGAAGAGTATAATGAGATCTGCTACCAGACAGGTTAATCTGTCCACACCTTCAAAGAAAAGAATTCGGCAACTGCAGTTCAATGGAAATGGAAAAACAAACACCTCAAAGCATAGCAGTAGAGATTCATCACTAGCACAAGTTTTGAGAACCCACAGATGATAAGCTGAAACACTGTAGGTGTTTGTCAGTAAAGCTGTGTTTTCTCTCCTTCAAACAGTAATCAAGTCTTCTGAAAAACCCAGAAGCAACACGTATAAAAAGTCTAGGACCTGTATCAGTAACAGCAAGCAAACAAAATTCTTATTACTATCTGCATCAGACTTACCAAAATAGAATGGCAAAAAATTTTTTAAACACTGCTTTAGACACCATATATGGTGTATGTCACCATCAAAGTCGTTGTCTGTACCTGTGAACACAAATATTTAGCTTTTTGCAGTTTAAGGCCATCCACACCCTGAAGCAGGGAAGAGCTGCAGCTCTGTTCCCTTTCTATGCTAATCCCCAGAGGAGTAACATCCTACAAGGTTTAAACAGAAGAAATCTTAGACTTTTTTTTTTTTTTTTTGGGTAATGTTTCAGTTCACATGTAATATGTTAGTGTCTTGTGCTTTTAAAGAGAATTAAAAAGTATTTTCATAGAATCACCCTTAACAGGATTTTCAAAACAAACTGCTTTCTAAATCAGCTTGTTCAACTCTACTTTTAACCTGCAGGCAAAAAACAGCAGGGATTAATTTCATATTCTCCTTCACAAATATATATATATATATATATGCAGCCAGTTGCTGAAGCAGACATTGGAGAGAGACGAAGAGACAATGGAGCCACTAGCACATTCTAGCCACACAAGAGAGGTGTCCGCTCAAATAATCAGAGTAAAACTAACTGAACTCCCTTTGTTTGTTTGTTTTGCTTTGTTTGATTTTGACTTGTTTTGGTTTGTTTTTTTCTTCATTTAGATGAAGATTTTTCACTTCTCAGATGTTTCGGTTTTTTTCCAAGGACATTGCAGTTATAACTTCTCTCCAAAGACAGCAACATCACAGGAATTGGTGAAGTGATGGCAACCTTGCAGTCTTCAAGTATTCCCAAGAGTAATAACTGTTCAAACATACCAACTTCTCATAAGGAATACACTTGTCACAGCAGACAGTTCAGATGCCATCCTAATAAAAACTATCAGGAATTTCTCCTGTAAAGTTGAACATCCATTCATATATGTGTATCTTGACCAGTTATGGAAACAAATGTTGTCCTTGTACACACATACAAGGGAAACAGCATGGAGAAATACTTGAATAACTAACACACCAGAGCACAAGCCATAGGGAAATGCTTCCCCTTCCAAAACTTGGAAGTCTCTCCATCTCAGTTCCAAGAAACAGAAAAATATTAGGAAAAAATGAAACTGTGCCATTTCCCCCAAGGCAGCTTTAAGATTTTGCATATTGAAATACTAAACCCTACAATTAAGAGACCAGAGACCTGACTAGAAACCTAACACAGAATGGAAAACATTCAAAATGCTTTTGCCTTTCCATTTGCAGTAACCTGCAGTGCCTTTGTTTGGTAACTACTTGTGCTTTAACCGATTTATGCAAAACTATGAATAAGAGCACATTCTGCTTCCAAATAGTATTAAACAGCCAGAAGGTGATAATTCAAATGAATGAAACACTGTCATTACTAACTTTCCAACCTACATGCATGAGGAAGACTTGAGGCTCCAGGCTGTTGATCCAGTCCCATGAAAACTTGGAAGAGACATTGCAATTGCTGGAACACTCCACTGGTAGGAATGAAACAAAACAGTTCCATCATGAAGAAGAAAGTGATTAATCTTGGGCAGCAATCAGAAGAGTTACTTGGAGTAGAGTCTTTCAGTTGGTTTAAAGATTCTGACTCATATCCGAAGGAGCGACTGAGCATCAGAAGAGAAAACTTTGATTCAAGTTTTATGAGACAATAAAGATGATTGCCTTAGAGACTCAAAGTATATCTTAAATCCTAGGAAATTCTTGTTCTTTTTCTTCTCATTGTTACTATGACAAGAAAACTAAGTACAACCACAGATTAAGAATAGTTGATGCTGCAAGTGTGAAGATCTCAACTGAGATGGCCACCTCTGCTCCTCAAATACATTATCTCATAGTATGCAGGTTGTCCTTGTGCAGTTTAGTCCCCAAATGTCAGTGGACCTCAAGTTCAGAATTTAGACCTCATTTTCCAGAAGAAATCTGGGAAAGATTAAATAATGAAGAGAGACAAAATAAAACAGAACCATGTACCCATCAGTATTTTGCTTCCTGAAGCCATGTGAACATTCCATAGGCAAAGAAAACTCTCAGTACTGCTTCTCCTTTCCAGTCCATCCATGCTGAGTTACAATATGCCCAGAAGAGTTCCGGTTTCATTTTAGCCTGCTTACAGTTAGCTCGTGCATGCTGGCAGAAACAGTAGGAACTTCATAGCAAGGAAGCACAATTTGCCTCCAACCCAGCTCAACAATGTTGTCTTCAAATTCTGAGGTCTGTCCAGTATTGTGGGGGTTTCCAAAATTTTGTGGCAGCAACATTAGTAACAAAATGGCACATGCTGCTAAATGAAAATTGTGTCCCAAGGGCATGAAATGATTCACCACGACAGCTACCTTAAATAAATGGGCAGAGAATGTTTTTTCTTCCGGTAACAACCAATTTGTTTAGGCGGCAACATGTTGTTCCACAGGCAGAATTACTTTATTTCTTTGAAAAGGATTCTCAGAGTGTTCTAATGATGTTGAAATCTCAAATTGGGAAAAACTGATTTTGTCTAGTGATGTCATCTTCTCTCTCATTTGAAAGCACACTAATGACAGACTATTCTTCTGCAGGAAGCATACTTTCTAATGTGACTTGCAACTTCCAAGTCTATGACAATTTTTAACTATTCAACTGGATTATATGTGGGCTTTTGGAGGATAGGTTAATATATTTGTTTCAGTGTAATGTCACAACTCTACTTTTCCAATTCAATCCTTTTAGTAAAGACACTACTTAGTATCTCCATGGTATCTAAAAGGTTGTTCTGAGACTAAAAGGCTTCAGAAAATTGTTTTAAAATTGCCCTACAAACAGACAATAGCACTGATATATTAACGGGTTCACAAAGATGACTGAAGCAAAGTCCAAAAAACTCCAAACCCAACCTGATGGGTAAAAAGTGAAACTAACTTGTATGAACACCAATTCTTCCCTTCTAAAGGCTACGAACTAGTAAGTTATCTATGTTGATGTAAACATTTAAGAAAACAGAAAAGCAAATTTCCACAACTGATGCAATATCCTCTGCTATATTTTCACTCTTTCATACCACAGTCAGACCATCACGCTTAATGAGCAATCCTATGGTAAAACAGAAGGTGACTGAGGATGTCAACTGTGTTCTATTTGCCTAGTACAGTATGTTGCACATTCTCTTGTAAAAACCACATGTATTTCTATCATGAGACAGGTAGGTTCTGTATTAAAATAGCAGACGGTCTTGAGAAAAACTGAAATGTCATAAGAAACCGTAATTCACAGAAAATATTGTTTTAACAGTCAACTTTGCTGAAAAGGTAGCAGCTCTATTCTGCAGCAGCTGATGATTTTTTCAGAGCTATACTTTTCAATGTGATGCACTGCACAGAACAGCCCAACTTAGAGTTAGCACAATTGCATGTGTGGTCAAAGATGGATCATTATATGAGTGTGCTAGACACACATTTTCTTATGTAGTCATCAATGAAGGTGGGTATTTTTTCTGCTCAGTGCTGTGAAAGATTCTACTGCAAATATCAGTAAGCAAACAACGAGTAAGAACTAAATCAGGAGCAAGACTTAACGGATTCTGTACTGAAGGACTTCCAGACAAAATCAAAATCACCAATCACCAAGCTCTGACTATGACTCATGCAAGGGACTAGCTAGATATTCTCAGTTCTATCAGCAGCAATGATGACTTTTTCCTTTTTGCTCAATTTCTTCAGTCACTGAAGGACTAGAGTATGTAGAATCTGCTGTAGGTTGTAGTTCTGGCATAAGTTGTTTTCTTTCAGAGCCATTTCCCATCAAGTAGTTGAAGACTGACCTGCTAAACATTCAAACCAACTGAAACAAATGTAATGATAATTCTGTACTACAGAAAGGGAAAAGTTCTGAACTTCAACAAGGAAAACAACAAAACCTAAGCCCTTCAGCCTGTTCTTATCAAATGGTCTGACAACAGCCTACAGATGTATGTTTTCATAGCTCAATTTTGTCTTAAACTTGAAGATTGATATATTTTCTCTCTGCTCTCATCAGAGTAAAGTATATCTTTATGTACACTCTCTGCTAATTTCTCTCTAATTCTATGTGCACCATGGAATAAAAAGTGTGACTCCCCTCAGTAGTATCTGCTAAAATAATTTCAAAATTGTTACAACAATAAACAATATTATAACTTCTGTCACACACTATCTACATGCTACATAAATATTCTTTAGTCTGGAAAGAAAAATGTTAGGAAAGGATCTGGTTCAGCTGCATTAGCAAAAATAAAATAAAACAATTATTAATTCTTAAGAGTCAAGAAACAGCATCAACTTGTAATGATGGTGTGCCACACCACCTTCAGTTTTGTTATGGAAAACTGAGTAAAGACTGAAAGCCATTTTACACATACCTGAAAGTAGCATCTCCAAAGTGAAGTTCACCTGATTTCCACAGCAATACACAATGCTGATTTTTTGTTAACTATTAGTTTTCCTTTGTCAACAATTCTAAGTCAGAATTCAAAGAGTGCTTAGAAGCATCTTGAAAAGAAAGTAGATAGGCTATATAATAGCACAAGCACATAGAAAATGCCTATTTAGAACCTTCCATTTAAAAAATGCTGCATTCAGGGAGTTCAATTTTCTTCTGTTAAACATATACAAGGCGTAACACAAGGTCAGCTATTCCCCTTCCTTACTAAAAAGCTTTTAAACATGTACCACAGGACACGGCTGAGAAGCATCCAATAAACAAAAACATCAGAGTAGCAAACAAAACCATCTAGTAGAACCATGCTCTCCTTTATGAACTATATACCACACCAGAACTAGTTTATTTACCAACCTACACACAAAATGCAATGTAATCACTCAGCAGAGCAACAAATAACAGCAGAGAAGGAAACTAAGGACTTCATTTCCTTCCCTCAGAAAGATCAGGAGAAAAAATTCAATTCACCACAAAACCAGCAATTATTTCCAGATTTAAACACCTTGCCTGGTTACAACAATTTTAATGCAAGGCATTTGCTTTGAAATCTGGGAGGACAAAAGAAAGTCTTCATCAGCAAACCTGATGCTCTGCAGAAGCAATATACCAGCATCTATGAAGAATCTGTACCACTTTTAATAGTGTGGACTTCTATTTCTTTATATTTTTTTAGCAAAACACATTTTTTTAACACAGTTATTAAAGGAATAGAAGGGTCTTACTTCTGGTCTTTGCTGCTTCCTTTAATGATGTTTCTCTGTGAGACAGTACATTTATGAATGGAATGAAATACCCTGAAAGGGATCAGCGTTGACTAAAAGACATAACATCAAAATGAATTTTCTAGGTTGCCCTTCAGAGAACTCTGTAGTACCTGTTTTCACATTGAGCATTAAAGGAAAGTTTTTCATACACTGCTACCTTGAGTATTACAGAGCCACTCAACAGAATCTATACTCATGTAGTAAAGAAAATTTGACATAATTAAGAAACTAGGATCCAAAACTAGGATCCTGCTCTCCAGGAACATGAACTCATAAAGGCCAGCAAGACCTGAGGTCTTAATGGTGCTGTCTACGAGCAGGCGGAAAATGTAGAAGATAGGACACATTCCAGAACACGAACACAGTACCTCTTCCAGACAAGGATGGTTCTGAGCACTATCAATACGTGAACAAAGACCACATTTAAAATGCCAAACAAAAACCATACTACATGGTCCACTAAAAACACCGAGTTTATAGTGAAATTTATTGTTCTGCTTCCTAATACAATAAGCTACAAGGTACATACAGTATAAAACGAGAACGGCCACAGAGCAAAGGTGATAAACATTCTGTGATGGTACAGTGGAGGTAACATCTGTCTAACCCTTCCACTTTATCCCACAAAGAGCAGCTAAAACTACTGACCCTCCCCCCCCCCCTCAAAAAAATACTAAAAAGTAAACTGTCTCTCTCACTTAGGAGCAGTGGGATTCAATAAGTTTTTGAGGGCACTGGTTATCTGCCAGTATCTCAAGAAAATTGTTGAAATCAAAGTAACAAAGAAAAACTGTGAAGGTGGGAGTGACATGACCCATGCAAGATGTTCATCACACCTTGGTTCACTTCTCCTCAGAGCAAATGGCCTGTAAAGAAAGGAAAAGTTTGTTACATCAAGTAAACCAGCAATTAATAAGGTTGGAATTAAGACATAGTACACAAAATCTGGACTAGACATACAACTAAACTACTTGTTTAATGGAACCATAAGCTTCCTCTTAAAAAGGTGGGGAGATTGATAGCTGACAATCCTCCCTTTATTGTTAGATGCTGTGCAGAAGGGTGCACACTGACATAGGCACAGCTGACACCTATTATGCAGGGTTCCAAACCAAATAGTTTGTCTGGGAGAACTCTAACAATGACGTGAACTGCAATCTCAACTCTTGAAAAACATCAAGGCTACAAACACATGGGAAGACTAAATACTTACCTTCAAGGCACAAAAATCCACTTAACCACTTTTTCATATATACTTGGTGCGGTTGAGGGCTCTCTCAGCAAGGTGACCACTTTCATCTGTTATCTTCTCCCAATCTGTTTGTCCAACAACAAAACCGATGGCCCTTTTCCTGTCTGCATCTTTTTTTTCTTCTAGATCTGCCCACCGCACCTACAGAGAACATCTTATCAGTACAATATCTTGAGAAATCCTGATACAAGTCTAGGCTTTCCATTGCAATTAAGAGTACAAGAATACTAATTTGTACTCATTTTCCTTTGAAGAGGTTAAGTATTAATTTGTTTTCCGATGGGCAAAGATGGAAACTACATCAGTGACATTATTTTTAATTGAAGAACCCAGGCATTCTATGGAGTAGGAGAAAGGTACAGATGATCAACCTTTTCCATTTCAATAGTATAATTCTGAGCATTGAAGTGTAATCACTACTATTATTTCTCTGTTCAAAGCAGTGCTTTCTGCAGGAAGAATTATCCAAGATTCATTTAGCGTCTTCATTTTCTGTGCAACCTGTCTTTCAATTGCATAATGGAAACATCTCGAAGACAACTATGAAACTACAGAAAGACAGTGTTAAAGGGCAACTCAGCAATGAATAAATGAATAAGGGACAGTTTTCTTCTCTATCTTCTGTGATATATTTCCATTTAAATCTTTCCACTATTTTTTACACTAAATAAACTGCTTCATATATTTGTTGTCTCCCATCTTTACAGTTTTACATTTCCACATCTCCTCTGTAGCTCTTCATGGTAATGCAGATCCCTTGCATTTATCCTGTTCAAATATACACAGTGACACCCACAAATCCAGACACTGCTGGGAGGGAGAGCAACATGGAGGAAGGAGTGAGAGAGTTGACACAGAAAGGCTGCAGTCACTAAAAATTCAGCTGTAAACACACCATTGCAGGACAAGAAAAAACAGTAAGTGAAAGAGCCCTTCCCTGACATACTGCTTAGTCCCATTCAGGCCAGTGTGTAATTCAGAGACAGCCTTATCAACTTTCTGCCAGCACCTCCCTATCCAGTCTACCTGGATTTCCTCAGACACTCCTACTGACAAGTGATATCAGCTTTCTTCCATCATCACCTCCTCTGTCAATGCCTTAGGAATCTCCATTTCTCTCAGGCATGCTGTCCAGTACTATTTGACTTTACACAACAAAACAATGCCCAAACACAGAGGTAACTCAAATTACTTTTAGTGGCAAAAGCTGGTCTTTCTATTTTGGAGAAAAGGAAAAAAAAAGTATTACCTCTTTCTATTACCTCTCTTTCATTTTCCTCTATGACTTTTTTTCCCTTTTTTCCTCAATAGTATTTGAATATGTGGCATTTTGTATTCAGAACAGAACTACATATAGAGTTACACACATTATCTCTCAATGACCACAAGACATAATTGATGTAAAACCTACATAACTGATACTTTCCTGAGACGAATGTTTTTGAATGTGAGAACGGTGTACTGTTTCTGTTTACTTGTAACAAAACTTAACAAAAATATAGCTTAACAAAACCATCATCATCTCTTAGAATCTCTACTACGTATTACACTATCTCACCACAAAACATACAGCATTCAAAAAGGACTCTATGGATTGCATCTCCCCTACCAAGAAAAGGGACATGATCCCATTTTCCATCTCTAAGCCATGCCATGCCTAGTTAATCTGCATTACCTACAACTCCTAGCTTTGTTATAATTAATAAGTTTACCTCTGGAGGACCCTACTCGCAAGAACCTAATGGAACAGCAAAATGAAAAGTGAGTCAGTGAAATTCCCATACTCATAGACATTGAATGACTTGATACAAACTCTCTTTCACAGAGACTTTTAAATATACATAAAAATACATAAAGTAATTTGAAAATTCATTACCCTTTTCTTTCCAGGTTCAGAAGCACGTGTATCATAGTCATCTGGAAGCTGCAGATAATCTTCCATTCTGCTAGCAATTGCTTCCCAGTCACGTTTCCTTTTAGTGCCAGTCCGCAAACCATCCAGCTTGTCTGAGAACAAACACAGAGCCTCAGCATTAAAGGAGAATCTTTTTTTCTAGTATTCACACAAACAAGATGAGAGTGGAAAATTTTTCAAAAGAAAGAGCAGCAGAACTTGTACATCCAGCTTGTCTTGATAGGTGGAATGATGAGTGTTGAAATAAACTAGAGAAGACTCAACGCAGTTTTCAAGTTTTATTGATCTTTCACATTAACTGTGTGGCAATAACACTCAGTCTTGTTATGTGCATGAGGGAGAAAAAGCTTGCTCTTCCAGATGGTCATACTATATGGAGTCTATCCTTACAGGTACAATAGAGCCAACAACAGCTAGGAATCACAGATCCACCTTTCTGTATTTGAACACAATACTAAAGCTGTAGCATTTTTCTGAAATTCGGGGATTAATACTGTGTCAAACATGGCATACATGCAGTATCAGGGAACAAGTGATGATCATATAATTTAATCCATCAAAGACAAGTTTTTGAGATACTCTTTCTGCTAAAGAAAAAGCTCATTGGAAACCCTGATCCTCCCCTTTCTTTTTCTCCCCCCATAAGGCAAACTACTTAAAAAATCCTCCAGAACTGGGAAAAAAATATCTCAGAATCTTTTCTTTCATGGTGTAAGAGGTCAGTCAGGAATATTTGAGCAGTACATTTGTCCAAGAGTCATCATTTTCTTCTTTTTCTTATTGAACCGGTATGGCATGAGGAGAAACAATTCCATTCCTAGGTTCTAAAATTTTGTTCCTCTTTGGATACTTATTCTCAGTAAAAAACCAACACAACCTTGAAATCATGTGGCACACTGCTTTTGGAAAGGAGATGAAGCATTCATTGTAAGATTACAAATAACAAAGCATAACAAGGAGAAACAGCTTTACAAGTCAAAGGAAATTCTATTACTTCTGTTGATGTATGCTACCATTTTATAAGCCAACAATTCAAGTATGTGTAGAAGGAACACTAAGCTTGGCAATTTATTCTGTAAACCATTTCCAGTGATGTCAGAAGTATTGTTCCAGAAGTCACCACTGTAATTAAATTCACCCACAAAAAGCCACAGAAATAAACCAAATACAAGGCAGCATTACTTTCTGGACAGCAGAAGACGATGTTCCAAGGTATATATTTAAAGAAGCTTAATTCAGAGATGAAGTTTTTTACTTAATATGGGAGAGAAAAGAGTAACAATGGAGATAATGTGATTGTATGTACTATAATGGTACTGTAGACATGCTAGTATAATTTAAATGCCATAAACTAATAAAGTTATTTCTCCCTTATACAGCTCCAAAATTTTTAAAGACTCCACCTTTGCTCCATTCCCTGGAACAGATACAGAATTTCTTCCAATAAAACATGTAATCCCCCTCTGCTTTTTAAAAAAGCCAACATTTAAGAAAAGTGTTCAGAATATTTGTATCTATTACATGGTTCAGTTAAGGTTCTTCTTTTGCTCTAAGTTAAATCTGCCAAATTTGATGCTCAATCTCCACAGAAAGGCGACACTTCCTCTAGAAGACAAAATTGATTTATACAATATTCCTGTGTTATTCCAGTACATAGTGTACTTGCACTGTTTCTCAGTGTTACTTTCAATTTATGTAGATCATTCGTAGCATTAAGGGTTTCCAGAAAAAAATTAAAAGGAGATCAACAAATGCATTGAGAAGCATTTAGGAACATGAAGAGCTGGAAACTGAGGAGCTCTATGTTGGCATGTACCTGCAGACAGCCATATTCCTGTTGGAAGGCAATATACTACGATGCAAGCTCACTTCATTATCAATGGGAAAGAAAGTTCAGTCTCCCACTCCCCGATGAGCACAGAACAATTGCCAAGAAATGTGTAAGGCTCAAATATTAATAGAGAAGTTCAGAAGGCATGCTGAGTATGCATTTTCCCTGTACCTTTTTGTTACTGCTACACAGAATTTATTTTAAAATGTTATCTCTCTCCATATTTGAAGTTGGATTGCTTTTCCAGAGGGGTCTGTTTCCATCCATACTATCATGGCTCAAGGTACATGTGCATTGCAATAGATACTACAGAAATGTCAAAAACTTACCACAAAGGATTATTTCAGAATACTCCTTTTGGAAAACAAGACAAGGTGTCACTTTGTAACACTAGTGCTTGTGGATATTTATGGCATATGATTATGTAGCGTCAAACTGTTGAAAATAATTTTATTACTTCAATTTTTAAAAACAACAAAGCAGCATTTCTGAAAATCCACAGAACTTAAAAACTCACCTGCTGAATTTTAGTAATAAAGCATCTGAAAGTAGCTGACTTATTTAGCTCCTTCAAAAACTAAATGAATCAACCTGATAAATTTTGCCCTTCTTATACAAAAGCAACAAATTTTGTGTAAAATGTTGTGTCCTAGAGCAAATTTTAAAATGGTATGAAAAGCTTCAGCTATGCCAGAGTTTGTTTCTCCCTTCCTCAAAGTTTGCAGAACTCGCCACTAAGCCGCACCTTGAAATAGAGTATTGCACTTAACACTTAGAATATAGTCAAAGTTTAAAAGTGCGTCCATTACTTTAAATTTCAACAGAAGAAACATGTGCACTACGCACCGAGACAGACCCATGGTTAGACTTCAGAATAGAATTCTGGCTGTGCACAACACATAAGACAATGATATACCACACATACTCAAGAGGAATGCATCAGTCCTGCCAAAGTCAACCTGAGCTAAAGCAAGAGCTCTGGGGCATACAGTGTGGCCATTGTCACAAGTCAGTGTCTGCAGCTAAGAACTCAAAGTTTTCAGACTTTTTCTGAGATTTATTACAATCAGTAAGATCTTATTGTGCTTTTCTGTAACAATATCTACTCAGAAAGGAAACAAAAAAGCAAAACAAGACTCAAAGCATTGTTTTTGGAGTCTGCACTTACACCAGCTTCTATAAATATGTATCCTCTGAGACTAATGCAATAAACCTAATGGGCAGGCCAGCTCCCAGGAAATAACAACTTTGCAATAACAAATGTGTAACACAGTTTACATGCCTCTCCAGAAATAACTACAAATGGTCATCTACAAAGTCTTATTGTGAACTAATTATTAAATAAAATAATTTTTACTCACAGACTGCAAGTGTTTATAATGCATTCCCTGAGCTAAAAGTTGCCTGCCCTGGCAGAGCAATTTTCTAAAGAAACTGCATTCATTACATAGGCATGTCTGTTTTTAAAAAAAATGTATGTTCTGTCAGAATTTACTTTTAATCTATAGTCCTATAACTATATATAAAAATTAATCTAGAGGGAAGTTATAAAACTGCAATTGTAAATACAGATTTAATAGAAAGCCATTCTCAGCACATGTATCTGTGGTTTGCAGCATGCTAACATCCAGTTTGTTAATGAAGTTTGACTGTTAAAGGACTACTGCAACAGCCTTGCAAATAACTTACTTCAGCACAGAAGTGAGCCTGCTTGCTGCTTGCTCGCTCCCCATTTTACATTTAAGTGGTGACCATACAAAAATCCTGTGGTTTATATCATGGAGTTTTCATTAGGTAAGGAACCATAACACAGTTCTTAGTTTCTATTTGCTAGACATATTTTCAAAGTTATTTGTAAATTTCTGTTGCAGTCACAATCATTGTGAGAAACTACACTTAACATTATATATCACAGCATTCTTCAACAATGCAGGTTTCCAGTACTATGATTTCATGCATAACTGGGGATAAATCATTATAAACTTAAGAAATAGTTTTATGTTATTAAAGAAAATTACTGCCTACAACAAAAATTCAGATCAATCCTGAATTAATTCTGTCTAGCTGCCTAACTATTTGATATACCAAAACCACTGAGTACAAGGCACCTCTGGTTGTACTGCAGGTGCCACAACATCAATATATTTATATGACTTAAAAGAGAGCACAGCAGCATAAGAGATGGTGTAGCTAAGCATTTAACAGCAAAAGATGAAAGGCTGCTTTATGTAAGTCAGACCTTCTAATGCTATTTCTAAGGTGCAATTGTGATTTTGATTATTTTAACATAATGATGTGCACAAGGCTGCACTACACATGCAGAAGCAAACTTCAGAATGTTAAGACATGCTGTGTCCCATTCAGGTATGTGTTACTTCTTGCAGACATGACAGAAAAAAGCAGTTTGTGCAGACTATCTTACAAAATCTTCACTTAGAACCATTACTTTTCATTAAAAAAACCCAAACAAACAAACAAACCACTACCAAAAAGCCCCCTGATCATAATGACCAGAAACCCCTTTCCACGTATACTCCTTCCACCATAGCTGTGGTGCATGCACTTCTGTCTGGAAGTTGCTTTTGACTTTGATAGAATCCTCATCTCAGCACTTACGTTTAATGCAACCATCAGCACTACTCAGAACAAAAAGCATAGCAAAAACAGTGCTCCTGTGCTTCTGGAAACTCCGTTTTGCACACTACTAAGAATTCTAATACTCTTCTGGAACTGAAAAGCATAATGAACTTTTAAATTTTCCATACCACCGAAGTTGTTAAAAAGATACACTGACGCATAATCATTCAGAACTAATTTCAAAGCATGGCACTACTTTGTCCTCACAGATGTCAATTTTGGAAAGTGGGAAACGTCTTCAACACAGTTAGTTATGAGGCAATCTCCAAGAATGTAAGAAGTTACTAATGACACTTAGGCTTGAAAAAAGGTATGTAGTATGAACAAGAATACAGTGCAATGTAAGTTGACTCTTTGCTTAGATAAAAACTATAAATATGGAAGAGATGAATAAAGAATACAAATAGAGCTTTTTTTTAAATTTTAAGACACAGTACTTTCCTTGAACAGATGGAAGAACAATTAATGAGTATATATAAACCAGTA
This sequence comes from Grallaria varia, assembly GCA_013396735.1. NCBI lineage: Eukaryota > Metazoa > Chordata > Aves > Passeriformes > Formicariidae > Grallaria > Grallaria varia. The sequence continues at coordinate 78,554 of VWZG01002029.1, forward strand.
ATGATTAGAAAGTAGTAACTCTCTTGCCCCAGCAGATGACAAATTCCCTTTCTGTACAGATGTTTTTGCAGTTTCAGACACGTGTATGAAATCAACACATTTATTTGTCTTTGGTAAGGAATCACAGTAAAAACAAAAATTCAGGTTTAGCAAACATCATTAGATACCAATTATAAGAAACAGGAAAAAATAAATACCCACCTAGCTTTGCCTCAGAAGTGTCCATCTCCCATTTGCTTTTCGGAATGTAACCCTAAATCATACACAGAAAGAAGCTCGAAGGATTAGAGAGAGACACACATGCATATCACTTTTGAACTGGAAACAGCATTATAATTAGGGAGCTTAAGGTATTTCTTTTTGTAAGGCACAATTCTTGTTATCAGATGAAGGAGACCTATTACTCAGTATTTCAGAACTTCTGCATCCACTTCCCATTCAGTGATTTTAGCAGCCCTTGCAAATCATAACAAGAGTGTTGCCCTCTGCAAACACAGAACTCCAGAATGAGTCTAACAGACAGCAAAGTTGCTGTGTGCACAGTTACTGTATTGTATTATCCCAGGTGGCAAAGTTACTGCAACACAACTTATCAGGTATAAAGAATATTCAAAGCTTTACAAACACAAATGAAAAAGTGACCGCAAGCTTTTATGAATATATTCCCAGATTTACTACACACAAGTTTTACTTACTTCTTTTGAAGGGACGTACTAAATTCACATATGAGTGGTTAATTCACAACAAAATAAAATTGTTTAAAAGAGAGTATCTGCTGAGTCACTAGGATTTAAATATTATATTTCATTTTAAAATAATACCCTTAGCTCTGTAATTCTTTTAAAACACTTTTCCCCCTACAAATGATGTCAGCACGTGTAATGATTTTTAGCCAGTTTATTCTCTGTAAATGAGCATAATGATATTAAGTTTAGCAAAAAGGCGCTTCAGTTATCTTCTTGTTATCTTTTCTTTTTATACTCTTTGACAAGTAAATCCTCACTCAGCAATCCTCATTTCAGCTTTTCAGCTTTGGTATTAAAGTATGTAGTGTTCCTTTGCAATCACATGAAAAGCTCAGTGTAGTGAATGGAAGCCCTGTGAGAATTCCATTATTTTTAGACTGTTTTTTAACGGAGAGGGAAAAGAACTGCGCTAGAAGATTTCAAGAAGGAAACAAACAATCCACAAACCAGTTTTATGCCACTGACTTCTTTCCTGTCCTATTTATAGGTTGCCTCCACTGTGGTAAACATATATATATTTGTTAATGCTACATGTTACTAAATCAGTGTATTACAGATTACATTCCAGTGTATTCCAGAGAGCTACACTGTGTTTGATTATGCTCAGCTTTGCTCTTCCAAAATCCTTGAATGACCTTTTTTCTATCACACATATGTCAGTGACTTGAGGTTATCAGATCTTTGTATTTTCTTGTTTTTAATCAAATCTGTAATTAATGCAAACCAAGACAGTTTGTGCTGCAATATTTTCATGTAACAAATAAATAAGCTTCATGTATGTATGTATATCTATACTATTAAACCAAGCTGCACATTAAAGTTTGCTCAGAAAGTTTACACCACAGCTAGAAGCCTGCATTAAATGAAGTGAGGTGTGATACACTGGTGAGAACACTAAGTTAAATGCATCAATAATTCATACCATCAAGCACAGAGAAGCAGGAACTGTCTGAATGCCACAAACAACCCTATGGGAGCTGATAATAGCAAGAAGAGTGACTTTGATGGTGTGAAATGGCCTATTGTGTGCTGAATCTATACAATATCCCGGTCCTCAGATAGGATAAGCAAAGATTCAGACTTTATCCTTTGGCACAAGACAGTTGGATATTTCAAGGATATCTGCCAGATGGCAGGAGCTTCAGACCTCTCTTTTTACACAGGATTAAATTCAGCAAAATGAATTGCAAAACCCTTACCAACTGCTCTCAAGAAGGCCAGAGATACCAAATACAGTGCACTGTTCTACTCGTCTGACATAATTCTCTGAGATTAGCTGACTGAATACCAGAGATTACATAAAGCAGATAATACTTTGCTATTTTTCCTATTTGAATAGAACACATTCTTATACGTAGATTACTTTTAGTTAATTTAATAATTTTCATAGCTTCCACACCAAGCTTTCTCTTTGCCCCATAAAGAAAAGGTCTACTGTTATATGTGCTGTACATTAGGACACTTCCGCAAGCCCATAAACACACACATACACACACATTTTGCACAGATGTTTCAAAAGCTAAAGACAATTTTCTCTTTTAGCTATAGCTCATTTCCAAGAAATGAGATGAGCAGCCATATTCTTGTAAACATGGATGCATCTTTGAAATGTTCTAAACACACTTTATGCAGTCTCATACTCTGCACCAAAGAATAATTTAGTAAAGAGAATAAATGAGTCATGTTGCAAAAAACAGACGTTTATTAAAATCCACTTTTCCTAAGCTTTTTTAAATTCTGTATTTAACTGCTTTCTGAGCTGCCACTCCTGAAGAATAGTAAATTTCCACCAAGGAAAAGCACTTTGCTTGTCCCAGACATTTTTGGTTACTTCCTGTTTACTGGACTTTAACTGCTTGGTTGTGGGAACCAGGGTTTGAAACAATCAACTCATCAAGCACTGACCAGTTGCAGCTCCAACACATACCAAGAAGTTACAGCAGGAAGCCTTCCACAGACTTTTAAATACATACCTAAGAAAGCCAGCCCTCAGGGCAATTATATAACCTTCATTTATCAGAGACCTAATCCCTTATCTTGGAAACACCTCCTGACAAACAAAGTCAGCAAATCATAGCAGAGAAAGAAGTCTTCATAAGTGTTGTCAAATACTGTGACAGTTGAGGAGAGTTCTTTAGACATGTGAAAGGAAATAAGCTGAGTTAATCTTTGCCCATTGGTCCCATCCCTCCACTTAGTGTAATTCTTAGATTATCTGGAGGACAGCAGTATAGTGTACTGCAATTTAAAATGTCTGTAAGAGGCATGTTGCCATGCTCCACTAATAATGCTATTTGTGACATATACTCACATATTCTTGCAAATAAATTAGGAAGAAATAACATGATTTATCATTAAAGTTCTCCTAGAAATGTTTAAGATAAAAACGACTAGAAACATATGTATTAAGATTGCATTGTTTAGAATGGTAATGGGTTGGCACTTGTAAGACTGAGATTCCTCCTCAGACACATTAATGAAAAATTTGTTAGAGATGGCTGATGTGTCTCCTACCAGTTCACTTTCTTCCTCCTCTGCTGTGTCCTTCTTGGCTTCTTCTTTCTGCTCTTCAATATTTGCATCAAAATCCTCCATCTCCACCTGTTCCAAAGCACAAGCACAGACTTACAAGGCACTGCCTGACTTCTAAATATTTTCTTTTTAGCAAAGTAAGTAGAAGACTCCAAGTTCAAACAGATGAGACAAGCAAGCAGTCATCTTGGAAAGTATGATGATGTCATATACATGAATACTGGCTTTCATCAGAAGCAGGTTCCCTTCTAGAAATAGTGACAAACTGTGGAAAAGTAGGGATCATTTATTCTCTTCCTTCACACGCATTCCTTGTGCTACCAGTATCTGTAACAGCAAGATACTTCTCTTGATTCCCACACAATCACATTTCAAAACTTGAAATCTCAGAAAAGTATTTCATACTTGCCATTTACATATCACTGGAATGGCTCTCTCTGCAGAGAACATCTCTGTTGAGATGTTTGTCTTTTATATATTTTAAAATCACAGGAAAGAATAATAGAGATCAGCCTAACAAAATACATGGATGCTTGAAGGCATCCATCTAATCCTGCGCATCTAATGCAATACCTTCTGGGGTCCACAGATCTAACAGGAACTCTTGTATATACTGTGGAACATATAACTTTCCAAGTATGTACAGTGCTTTATATAACTTGTAAAACTTTGTAAACCTAAATCTGCCTTCTCTGAGCCTACTTTAGCGCTGAGTCTTTTGCTGTCCTCTTAAAGATTATTATTTTCCAGTACAAAGGATTTGGAGAATCAAAAATAACCTGCTGACCTACAACAAACTGCAAAGACCCTCTGCCTACTTCAGCAGTTTACCAGTTTCTATGGTCATGGCAAGAGCTGTTCTAACAGCAACAAGCAGCTAAGGTACATTCACGAAGACCATGCGATTAACATACTAATTTATTCCCAAAGCTTCCAACATAGCTGCCAAAGAAAAATGCAACAATACAGAAACCTAACACACCAAAGATGTATGTCACAGTAAACTGCAAATGGAATAAAAAGGTAGCATACTTCTACAGCAAGAGTAACCTTCTGCTACATGTTATTTATTTCTTCATTTCTCTGCTATGTCTGTATTTATCAAAACAAAGACTGAGTTCAGATTTGTTTCTTTCCCTATTTTATCCAACTAATTTCTCAAAATACCATTCAAAAAATCCAGCAACCCAAAAAAAGTCCTGAGTTTCATCTAAGAGAGCAAAGATTCTCTTTAACTGGGATTCAACAGTTGCTAAGAGCAAAGTGGCTTCAACTCTTGCCCTAAGATGCAGAAGTCTGAGCTTCAAAATGGTGATAAAAAACTAACAAACATACCTTCACGTTTGGGTAACTGCTAAGAATAATGGAATATATTTGCCTGACACAGTGATTCTGGCTTTCTACAGTGCCAACTATAACTGCCTTGCTCTGATCATATCTTTGTCTGCTTTATATTTTCAGTATAATCACATTGACATGATTCGTCGTTTTAACAAACACAAAGGTTCTCACCTCTTCAATAGCAGCATCCTGCAATAGAGAACGAATGTCCAGGCGCATCATGTGACGTGGTGCTGCCTCCCAGTGCTCAGACATCTAACAAAACACAAACAAAAATGAGGCATCTCTAACAGATTCATTTGGTTTCTGATCACTAACAACATGTATCTGTATTTAAGAAGAGTAATTTCAATCAATCCCAATCCCACAAAATAACTACCTGTTCTTCTTAGAAAAAAGTGTAAGCACTACATGATCTACAGTTTTCAAACAGCAGGCCCAAAAGCACACTAAATTTATAACTAATCCTGTGGCTGCAAATGTAAACAGTTACCCTGCTTATATCCTTTAGCTTGCGTCCATGAATATTCCTCTTGGAACACGTCTGGTTATCTGCACTCATTTCAGCTAAGTACACCTAGAAAGAGAAATATTGTAAATCATTTTTGAGAGTTCTTTTTCTACCTGGTGATACACTCTGAATTTGTACATTCTAAGAAAGGTAAACTTGTAACTGTACACCACAGCTTTTTTTCCTGAACGTGGGAAATACTTTGCATTCAAAAGTTTAGAAATATCAGCATATGGCTGCTAGCCAGTTCAAATTTTATTTAGGCTCTGTTACCTCAAATCCCTTGGTTTTTGCAGCACTCCAAAACTGTTCAAAATGTCGCACTCGATCATTGATAGCATCAAGGATAATGAATGGAAAGAAGCCATCATCCAAGGTCTTTTTGAAAGTTTTAAACATGCTGGTACGATAGGTCTCTTCCATATCAGCTTCATATTCATACTCCATCACCTTTATCAAGAATAAAAACATTAAAGAAAGAGGACACCTATAAAAATGCTAATGTTCAACAGCTGAATGTCATAACCACACAGCACACTGGTATGAGAAAAGCACATTTCACACCGGTTTTTAAAGATTTGTCCACACCACCCTAAGTTACGTTGACTTGTTTTGAAAAACAGCCCACAGACCTCTGTACTCTTCCCAAGCCACAGACTGAAATTCTGAGTGCTGCTGTGTTTTGCCAGGATGTCGTTCTTTGTCAAGACAAGCAAATTAATTACGAGTACCTTCTTTTTAACCTTTTTCCCTGTATCTGGGTCTCTCTCTTCTTTCTCTACCTCAGTGATAAAATAGTCATCCAGGCTGAGCACTCTTGGGGCAGGTCCTCCACACTCTACTTCCTTATCCTGGCAACAAAGCACAAAGAAAAGAAATACTCTTGCTGTAAAAAATTCCATTCTGCTATACAGGATCTTCAAAACACTTGTGGCCAACAGCAGTTCCCTGTTCTATATTCAAAACAAGAATAGAGCAGTATCCCTCCTGCTTGCTGATAGTGGAAGGGAGTCACAAGCCACATGAACACATGGAACATGAAACAACACCAGACTTGAATTCCAGGCAAACAGAAAACAGACAGCAGAGGAAGCACATGTAAAAGACAGGCAGCACTACACAGTGAGTGGTTGTTTACATACCCTGATAAGTTTTGCTACATGTGTCTTTCCACTGCCAGGCAACCCTCTCATTATGATCACAATCTGAAACAAAGATCAAGTAATAGGACACTGTAACACATTTAACAGAATTTCTTGCAAAAATTTTCTTCAAGAAAATTATGCGCTGTGGCTCACACTTTTGCATAAAATGAAGCAAAGCCAGACCTCACTGTCTGTTTTACAAACCAGGTTGTGAGGAATGGTAGTAGTACCACACAAGTCAGAGTTTTTGATGTTAATCATCTCAGCAGCTTAGGCTACACAAGCTGTTACAGATCTGGCTCAGTTTTACAGCCTGAATCATGTTCTTTCTTATATTATATTATGCATTGCCAAGTACCTGACTCTGTGTAAAGCCATGTCTTTCCACTGATACATCAAAAGCCCCAATGAAGATCTCAGAAAAGAACAAAATACCTTACCATTACACACTAATTTCCTTCTAGCATTCCTAGGTAGTTAACATTTCCTGTAGACTCCTAATAGCTACAAAACAACACTCTAAGTGTTTGCAAAGCAACTAAGCTAATTTCAGAGCTTCCTCAAATGTATACTTGTACACAACATATTACACCCTGGACCATTTTGTCTGAATACAGACTTTGCAGAAACTGACTGTTGCTTTCAGAATGCATACTCACTCTCTCTGGCCTGCTATCCCGTCCTGGTGGCTTTAAAATATCATCTACATTTTTAGATTCTGGCTTCCTTTCCACTCTTGGAGCAGGTGGTGGCTGACGAGGTATTGATGGAGCAGAAATAGGAATCCTTTCCTCTGGGTAATTTCTACGATCACCTTCAAATTCCAGTGTTTGGACAGAAGAATTTTCTTAGTTTAGTAAAATAAAAAAATTAAGATGTTCATACCCAGCTGAGCTGATTTAAACAGACCTTCATTATTTTAAGTTAAATTCACAGATAAGTCCTCAAAATAATTCAAATTTCTAATCTTGAAACTATTGCAATCAAAGACTGATTTTAGCAGAGTATATCACTATTTCATTCATAATCTCATCACCACTGAGGAACAAACTGACACCACCTAAATAAATTTTCCTGAATTAAATATTCAGAACAAATAAATACTGCAAATCAATTAATCTTCTACCAATTAATCTTAACCTCTGAAAAATCTGTATTTTTCATAATATCCTAGCATGACTTCAAGATTGAGAAACGGTACCTCCAAACATAGAAGGCCCATGGTCATATGCTGGGCGATCTGTCTTTCGTTCATATGGTGGTCTTTCAAAACCACCTCGCCTCGAGGACGGATGGTCTTTCTTGTCACGGTAAGACTGAGTCCTTGTAGGGGTAGTAGGAAGAACCCTGCCAAAAGAGTACTTTTTGTATTTCTAGAATTTCCACTATGGATTCTAGAGTGAAATGAACATGCACCTCACAAGCAAAATTGACAGCCTGACACACCAATACAGCCTCAACTGCATTGATTTCAAGAGTGTTCCAAAATCACATACCTATCATCTCGGGGATGCCGCTCTTTTTCAAATCTCTCTCGTTCATAGTCCAAAGAACCACGGTCTCTGTGCAATTCCCGCTCTCTCTTGAAATCCCGATGATCCGTGTTGGAATTACCTTGACGCTCAAAATAAGGCTCACGATCTCTTTCTCTGTTGTAGCGACCTGGATGCTCTGAAGGGAGAAACACATGGAAATCCAAACTACAATTTTTAAGGAAAAAAAAAAAGGCAATAACCAAGAGTATAGGAAAAGTATATAGAAACATGTGAGCTAGGATAGACTTAATCAGACACTGTACCTCTTTTCCAGTCTGTAACAGACAACCATACCATGCAATCCTACTTAAAGCTAAAACACTGAATTTTTGAAGTGGCTAGGTTATTGACTGCAGTACTCCTCTTGACAATATGAACTGTTATTCTTATAAGCCTCTGAAGAAAATAATGTGATTCTAGCTTAAACAAGAGTTACTTAGTTTAAAATATACTTTTAGTGTCTTAAAACATTTTTAAGAGCTAAATAACTGAAAGCTAGCCAAGCACTCCCTACCTTTTTGAAATGTTTGCCTCTCCGGTAGAGGTTCTGGACGAAGGGTTACCCTCTCCCCATATGGAATCTGTTCCACTTTACTGGTAGTTATATCTGGTTGAAAATAATAATAAAATAATTAAGGTCTTAAAATACCCCTCTTCCAGTTCCTTTCCTCTGTCATGAAATGTAATCAATCAATGGCATTAGAAGTGACTGGAGCAACTTACCAGAATTTCTATTAATGGATAATGCAAGAAGAGCTACACATAAATAACACCATGGTTTTGAAAGACTGAAGTGGGTTTGTGCGTGTGTGTGTGTATGTAAACCACTTCATCTCTAAGAATGGGACTTCTGCCTTTTAAGGCGATTTCAGGTAGCATGCAGTGTCAGAAAATTATAAATATCAAAATGCTGAGAGTTTCAATAACTCATAGAACTATTGTAATGCCAAGAATATGAACTGAAAGTCTCACAATAGCGACAATTTTTCTAACAGCTTTTATTAAAATATCTACTTAATGGAATTGGTATGGCTTCAACTCATGCTATGGCACCTCAGAGAGAGAAAAAACACACTTCAAATGACAACACACATTTTAAGAACTTTGTTACATGATTTCTCTCCTGTTAAAAACTTAAAATGAGGGAAATTAATTCTATTTAAAAATTAGTGCTAAATTTTAGCTTTGGTAAGTTCAATACTAAAAAACAGAGCCCTTCACTGTTTATGTGTTAAATGCTTATTTAGGGCACACGTCCTTCAGAACTAGACTTTGTTTCCCTCCCTGTCCAGAGGGTACTTCACACCCATTAAGTAGTATATAAATAATGCAAACACCAGTCACATTCTTAAGTTATTAAGCCACACCAAAAAACTGTAACAATGCAAAGTATCTTCTAGCAGAGTTATTTCCACATTCACCTACAAAGGGGATAAGGGAATATATCAATACCAATCCAAATATAACATTGAGGGGATCACATCACTTGCTGTTCATTAGAAGCAGCCACACACAATTCAGTTCACATGAAGTAGCTCTCTACATGAGCATCGAGACAAACATTAAACTCTGGGCTGGAGGTTACAGATTCCTTAAAACTGCACCACTTAGCATTACATCACAATGTATGCAATCTACACACCAGCTGCAGAACAAGCATATTTAGCATGGCACACTTCTTTAAAAAGAAGTTAGGAGGACTAATTAGCTCTTTGTTACAGATCAAGTACACTATAATACCCACCTCGCCCATGGCCATAATCCACAGTTTGCTGAATGACAGGTGCTTTAGGAACTGGTGGAATAGCTGGAGAAAGGGACACTGGTACAGATGATGGAACAGAGGTGTGGACAGCAGGTACTTTCATAGGCGAGGAAACAGGGGGAGGCATCATTGACTCCTGTTTACACAATTCGTACTCCATGTTTGCACCTTTATCCTCATTTGTGTCCCACAGTCCGTGGAAAGAATCTTCATCCCAGCGTTCCTGTTCCACAGCAGAAGGTGATGGTTTTAAAGACTGACCATGACTTGGGATTGTAGTTGGAGTAGAAACTGGAGCATGTGGCCTTGTCATAGGTGTAGTAGGCCTTGCCAGTGGGACACTTGGTCTTGTCACAGGGGTGGGCTGTCTGAACAACACGGGAGGCTTTATAATAACAGCAGGAGAAGGTTTAATAGCTTGGGCTTCTACTGGTGCCTCTGAAGATAGCTGAGAAGAGACCTAGATGCAGAAAGCACTTTTAATGTAGATCTGTAAAACTAACCTTCTCTCACCCTCTGTAAGTCAGTAAGTGCAATGGCAAGCAACAGTCCAACCATACACATTTTCTAGTACCTCCATCAAGGTGCTACAGGTAGGAGGACTATTTCCAAAAACTGCTGGCCTGATTTAATTTGGCATTTGTTCACTATGTGAAGGCTTATATGCTACTGAATTTCTTCTTCAAAATAACCTCACCAATTTAAGCTCCAGGAGGCCCATCTCAGTTCAAAAGTGTCTACTGTTTTATTCCCCAAGACTCCTGCTGTCTGCAAGGATTCCTGCTGTCTGTGAGGAGGCTGAAAAAATCTGTAAGGAGGGCAGCTTGGTGAGATGGAAAAGGGTTGATAAAAGGGTGGAAAAATAAACCAAACAAAACCAAACCCTTCATGAACCAAACATCCCCATGGAATCCCATGTCTCAAGTCTTTTCAGCATCACAGCAAATGCCAAGTTACAGGCAGCCTTATTAGCAACATGCAACCAAAACCTGCAGAATGGATGTAGATACAAAGCTGAACTCTGTAATAAAAGCTCAAAGTCACAGCAGAAATATTTGAAGGCAGGAACCCAAAGAAAACTAAGGGTGGTTTGACAACCTGTAGGTTGATGAGTGGAGTAGTCAGAGATATTTCACTCAATTTTGATATTTTGTAACTTCCTAAAGGCATCAACATACTTGTAGTTCTTGGTAGTAAATCAGTTCCATTATTGTACTTTACAGATACTGTAAACAAGGAAGAGGTCACCTAGGCAAAAAAGCTTGGGCTGCCGCATTCACTGCATAACACTTCTCTGGAGGGAGGGACAAACAAAGCTCGGTCTGGCAAAATGTCAGACCCAGAAGACATTATATTAGTTAAGATGTGATGAAGAATAGACTCCACATCATCTGAGATATCTCCTCCAATATACATTTACTTGTTCTAGGAAGGATTTAGAAATCTGAGTTAGCATGACTGCAGAAGTTCAGTTGATTTCTAACTGGATATGAATTATTTAAAAAACAAGCATCTGAGAAGAGTTCCCAGCACTAAATAGAAGATGAGGCAGCAGAGAAGTAACTTGCACACAACAAGGAAATGAACTCATGGAGGTACACAAGTGTGAGCTTCCATGCGCTTTATATTATAGAAAGTCATGAGACCTGCCATGGACGACAGCAAACAGAATGCTAATGCCCATGCTATGTTGAAATATCTGTTTCTGACTGACTTATCCTCAAAATTCTCTAACTTCAAAGAGGAAAGAGCTCTTGAAGTAGGAAAAGCAGTACAAATTGTCAGAACTTAGGCAAGGAACAACAGGGTCTTCTTGTGAGCCTCATGTCCCTGTTTTGGAAGAGCTCACCTCTTTTTGCACATCACTCCCAGTAATTTACACTGTTGAACCCATGTGCTACTGTCCCCAATGGGTCATGGTGGACTGACTGAGTAGAAAAGGCTTCGGAAAATTTAAAGAAACTAAGAAGTTGCTTTGGCTCAACAGAAGATTGATGATGTTGTAAGGGTTTCTGGGGAGGCATTTCACAGAGAAGTCTGATCATCAATGTGTAGAACTGGTTGGACATACACCATTATAGTAATAACTACCAACATGTCATTAACATAAGACAAATATACCTGAAAGGCACCTGGCCTTGTGCTTGTGGTCTGTGATCTTGCAGAGTCCTGTGTGGAAATGTCAGGTTTAAACTCCTTCAACTTCTGTAGCTGTTCTTTTTGCTCTCTGTACATGCATGATAAGAAAATATTATCAGTCTATAGCTTAAATAAAAAACAAGAAATCAATGCTCACAGTGAAAACACATATTACACTAGAATCAGGAGTCAAGTCCAAAGAAGAAAAGGACACAGTGGGCTTTACATGGGCAATATTGCGATTCAGAAATCCCTGTTTCACAACCATCTAACCATGGAGGTATGTAGTGTATTAGGTGCATGCTTTTTCATCACAGGTTTCCTGAGACATGCAGTTATGCTTTTGTGCTTTGCTAGAACCACTCCATTTGGATATTAAAGAATAAAGCTGGATTATTAGCTTCTGTCAACACCTTCTGCAAACAATAAATCCCTCGGAAATGCATGCACAAGTGCTCCCAGTTACTTGCTCTGGTTCACATGCTAACAGGATTGAGACCTCAAAGCACAAGAGATTCCAATACTTAAAAACCAAATGGTGAGTGTAACTTTTGTTTCCTTGGTTTACATATCAAAATGCTATTTAATATGCATACATAAATCTAGAGAGCAGAGACTTAGCTCCAGCCATAAGTACTACAACCACTGGATTACAAAGTTCTATTGATTATGATTTCCTTTCCTTTCAATTTTTGTTAGCACTTTTTTAACCTAGGTTTTTTAATTGCTAACAACTCTGTGTATTGAAGTTGTTCCTAAAGAACAACTAAGAATGGGATCCCTCTCTGTGAGGCACAACAGAGACCATCTGGAATAGCAATGCAGCTGTTCAGTGTCTAGCAGAAGGGGAATTTGGCTCACAGAAAAGGATCCCCAGTGCTGTATTAGTACAAAGAGTAAACAGAGCACTACACTACAACACAAATACAGAACAGCATGAAGCTGTTTTGTACAGAATAAAAGCAAAGCCAGATGAAGGCTTTACTTTTGGAAACGAAGGCAGTCATGCACCACACTACTGGTAAAACTCTTGGCTTGAAAAAAATTAGTAAGCAGTCTCCTTAAAGTTGTTCCCACTGTTCAGACTAGGGTTACCTGCCTATAAGAACCTATTGAGAAGTATCAGTGTAACCAGTTTTAAGATTGCCCTCACATTCAATTGAAAATCAGTATCATGTTTGTATTTCCCTTTTACTGGCTTAGAAAGATGTGTATGTAACAACTCTCTTACATAAAATATTTTAGCTCCTATGTTTAAAATATTTCAGTCCTAAAAAATTATCCACTCTGGTAGTGATTCCCAAATTATGGTCCTTAGCTTAAGTCCACTAGCTTGCAGCTAATCACATGAAACAACAAAACATGTGCCTAGCACCTGAGGCAATACAAAAGTCAGGAAGCTGAAAATAATCTGTTACTCCAAACTTTTGTCAAATAGTGCTTTATAACACAGATTTCACAGTTACTAACACCTGTTGAATTAATTTAAGTGCAGTGAATGATTAAATTATTCACAATAGAAGTTCTCCCTTTTTAAAAATTAATTTTCTTGCATTTTGGCATGAAACTAAGACCTTCTGTATGGGACAGATGCTTAGCAATCTTATGAGTCTGAAAACAAAACAGCCTGAAGAAAAGTGCAAAATATCTCTACCATGAAATGGCTTGAGTTAGAAGGAACCCGAAAGACCATCTTGTTCCAAGCCCCCTGCCATGGACAGACACCTTCCACTAGACCAGGTTGCACAAAGCCCCATCTAACCTGGTCTCTTCTATTACTCATTTTGTCATAAACATCAATTAAAGCCCTAGAGAGTCTAGTAGCTGCTTTCTAAAAATGTGGTCTTGATGAACTCTTGCATTCATATCTTCCTGTGCTTTTATGCTGATCCTCAGAACTCAGATCAAGCAAACTTAACAAAATTATTCACTGACAATACTGGATTTTAAATGAAAAAGCACAAACATATATGCTTTAATTAAAAAGCAAGCAGTATCCAAAAAAATCAAATAGGTCTTTAAAGCCACATTAATATAGGTCTTGACAGGTCAGTATTAAAAAGCAATTAGCATTGAGCTCATCTGACACTAAGAAAAAGATTGAAAAGGAATTATCAACAAGCTAATTTGAGAATAACAAAAACTGGATCAGATGATGGAACAGGTATCTTTCTGGAAAGAAATAAACAGGGAATGCCATATTCATGAGGAAAGGGACGACCATCTATTTATGAAAAAAAGTCCATCTACAAAAGCTGTGATGGAAGTACTCCAAATAACTTGTTACACATGATCTTCTACTATCATGCTGTGGGTGAAAGAAAAAAGCCATTACTGTGGCAATTTGAATGAATCCCACAGAATGGGGATTCTCATTCAAAGTCACAGAACCAGGCAACTCACCGAAGCATTTTGAGCTCCTGGGCAGCCTTCAGAATTATCTCATGCTGTCTTTGGCTAAGGACCATCACTCCTCCCAAGGACTGGTCAGAGTCCAGGTTTGAATCAGCTCCCAGCATATCAGAGGAATGTGAAGGTGGAGGAAGGGATGAATCTGAGTGGTCATCCAAAGACCGTAGTCTTTCTCCGTCACCTGGATACCACCTGTCTGACAACCGTTCCCTCTCCCAATCAGTCCTTTCAGGAAGGTAGTCTTGCTTTTCCCGCCATGTGTCATATCTCTCTGGATACTCTCGAACCCTAAGCTCCCCCCTGTCTCGGAAATCTCTGTCATAATGATCTCTGTTCCTATCCTCTCTCCACCTATCTTCACGATACCTGTCTAGAGGTGGAAGAGGTGGTAATGGCGGTAGTGGAGGGATATCCAGGTCACGATTCCCCATTTCTCTGTCATCCATAGGTCTTATGTCCCAGTCTCTATCCCATTCTCTGTCTAAATCTTGATCATAAATATCTGAGGATCTTCCAGTTCTATCTATATCTCTCTCTAGTTCCCTTTCTCTTGGCCTTTTCCAGTCATCCCACCATGAATCTCGTCTGTCATGATCAGATGATAAAGGAGGTAGTGGTGGTAGAGGAGACAACGGAGGCAGTGAATGGTGGGATTGCAACCTGTCATCTCTGTCATATGCATCTACAGAATCACCCTGATAATCAGAGTTGTGATCTCTCCAGTATTGTTCTCTTTCCCAGTCATCCAATTGTTCATGCTCCAAAGAAGGGTCATCTTGACTATCTAAAGGAAATTCTTCTTGCATTGTATCATCTTCATGACCCCAAGAACCCCTGAATGTTTCATCTCTATGGTATGGAGGCAATTCATCAGGGTCATCACCTTGGTGAATGGGTTTACTCATATTGCCTGTTTCAGATCTTCCTGCTTCCCTCTCATGGCTACCTCCCATCCTGATGGGACACCTCTCATGGCTACCGGTCTGCCTGACCAGGCCCCTCTCCCGGCTACCTGCCCGCCTCATGGGGACCCTCTCCCGGCTACCTGCCCGCCTCATGGGGACCCTCTCCCGGCTATCTGCCCGCCGCATGGGCTCCCTCTCTCGGCTACCCACCCCCCGCATGGGCTCTCTTTCCCGGCTACTTGCCCGCCTGACTGGGCCTCTCTCCCGGCTTCCTGCCCGTCCCCTGTCCCAGCTGCCTGTCCGTCCAGCTAGCTCTCTGTCTCGGCTAGAGAATACCCGCTCATGGCTATCTGACCGTCCACCCAGTCCCCTCTCTCGGCTGCCTGACCGTCCATCTGTCATCCTCTCTCTGCTGTCTGACCTTCCATCTGGCATCCTTTCCCTGCTGCCTGCTCTCCTGAACATTCCCCTGCCACGGATGGATGCCTGCCTAGCCTGCCCTCTGGCTCTGTATACATATCCTCTGCCACGGCCATCGTCCATCCTGCCCATTCCCCAACCACCGTCCATCCTTCCCATTCCCCGGCCACCATCCATCCTTCCCATACCCCTGCCACGGTTCATTCCCCAGCCGCGGCCATCCCCCTGCCCTCTGCCACGGCCCCTTCCTCTGCTTACTGGTCCCTTGCCTCTATCTTCATGCATAAATGGCCCTTTCCCTCTGCTTTCTGGTCCAAGAACGCCCTGGGTGCTATCTGAAGCAGTCAACTGGCCATCTGGTGAATCCAAATCCTGATTTCCTGTTACAGGTGTTACAGTATTCTGGTTCTGAGCAGGCGAAGTAGGTGCCTTGGACTCTTCTACTTGCTGGTTAGGATCATGTGAACTCCATGTCCACTTTTTAGGAGGGTCTGAAACAGTTTCTTCGACTTCAGGTTTGGATGGCTCCTGTTGAGTGTCTGTCAGGTCCTCATCTGGCTCAATGGGACCTGCACTCTGTGCATCAGGAGTAGACTGTGTTCTGCTTACAGTCTGCTGATCACCAGCTGTGTCTGTAAAAGGTTCTTTGTTTTCTGACTCCGAGTCTGTCTGCGCCTGCTGCTGCTGTCCTAAATGAGGCCTGGGCCCCGTCCACCGTGGACCACTAGGTCGGGAACCATGTCCATGTGATGCATTTGTTGAAGTATAAAATTGTGCTGCTGGCCCTCGAGGGATAGAACCCCATCTGCTTGAAGACTGTCCATCTGTATTCTGTCTGTCAAAACGTGACCTGTATCCTTCTGAGCGCTGGGAGTCAAAACGAGGTCCTCTCAGTCTTGAGCCTTCAAATTTGTCATATCCTCTTCCTCGAGATCCATCAAATCTATAGATGACACAATAGCAATTTTATTCAAATGAAACGTGTCATATTAAAATCCTATAGATTCATTTTACACAAAATAGACAACTCATGTCAGAAGTCAAGTTGCTTGGATGTTTGGGATTCACAGTCGTACACACTTCGGTCAGGAAGACCAAAGTGTGGCTAGAGCTAACTTTGCAAAGGATGCAAAGAGTTACAAGAAGGGCTTCTATAGGTATGTCAGCCAGAATAGAAAGGTCAAAGAAAGCATAACCCTCGGACAAACACAACTGGCAAACTGGTAACAATGGATGAGGAGAAGGCTGAAGTACTCAACAACTCTTTTTGCCTCAGACTTCACTGGAAACGCTACACCTCTGGAGTGGATGGACTGCAAGAGAGGTACTAGGGGAGCAAAGTCACTCCCACTGTAAGAGAAGATCAGGGCTGTAATGACCTAAGGAACCTGAATACATGTAAGTCTATGGGACCTGATGAGCTACATCCCAGAAGCCTGAGAGAATTGACTACTGCAGTTGCCAAGCCACTCTCCATGATATTTGGAAAATCGTGGCAGTCATGTGAAGTCCCTGGTGACTAGGAAAAGATTGCACCCATTTTAAAAAAGGGTAGAAAGAAGGGAACCAGTGAGCCATCAGTTTCACCTCTGGGCCCGGGAAGATCCTCCTAGAAGCTATGCTGAGCCACATGGAGCACAGGGAGGTCATTGGAGACAGCCAGCACAGCTTCATCAAGGGCAAGTCCTGCCTGATCAACCCAGTGGCCTTCTATGGTGGCTAGTGGGTAAAGGAAGAGGTATGGATGTCATCTCTTTGGACTTCTTTAAGGCCTTTGATATGGACCCCAACAACATCCTTCTCTCTAAATTGGAGAGATATGGATTTGATGGATGGGACTGTTTGATGAATGAAGAATAGGCTGGATGGCCACAATCTGGAGGGTAATTGCAAATGATTCAATGTCTGGATTGAGAAAAGTGACTAGTGGTGTCCCTCAGAGGGAGTACTGAGATCAGTACTGTTTAATATCTTCATCAATGATACAGACAGTGGCATTGAGTGCACCTTCAGCAAATCTGTAGGTGAAATCAAGCTGAGTGGTGCAGGTGACATGCCTCAGGTACAGGATGCCACCCCAAAGGGATCTGGACAAGTTTGAGAAGTGGACCCATGGGAATCTCACGTGGCCAAATACAAGGCCCTGCACCTGGGTCAGAGCAGACACTGGTATGAAAACAGGCTGGATGATGAAGGGATCAAGAGCAGTCCTGCCAAAAAGGACTTCAGAGTGCTGGTGGATGAAAAGCTGGACATAATGTGTGCAGAAAATCAACTATATCCTGTGCCTACCACTGCATAATCACTGAGCTCTAAACTCATGCACATAAAACACATACACTAGCAACTCATGAAAACAGTCTGTTCAGAACTGTACATCCAAGAAATCCCCATGACCAGAAACAACGCTTTTTAAAAACTATCAGGAGGTAGAAAATTATTAATTTATAAAAAATTCATTTATCCTACTAGCAATTCACAAATTATTGTTCATGAGTTATCATTTTGGAAGCAAAGAGAAGCTAAATAACCATGAAGATATTATTGTAAAGTCTACCAGAGTATGGAAAGACAGAAACAATTGAACAGAATACCACTGTTCTTTGATTCAGGAGGCATCTCATCAACTCATCTTGAACCAATGACCAGATAGAAGAGATTTTGTTTCTGCAATCTAATATCATGTCAAGTATTAAAGAAAAACATTCCAAAAACAAGATCTTGGACCAACTAATATAGCAGGTATAAAATCACATAAAAGACAGAACACTGGCTTTTAGAATAGTTTTACATTAAAGCTGCAGGTCATCTGCCTGACAAAATGAAAATTTACATTTGAACCAAAGAGTACCTTACAAAAAGACAAAGACAACAACTTCCAAAACCAAGACCATCACAATGCAATGCAAAAGAAAAAGGGGCAAAGAACCCTCATGCTAGGATCTTAAGGCTCAAATCTTCATTTCTTTCCTTCTGCCTCTAGCTTTTAATTGTCTGAATGTTAAGTAATGCTACATATGTAGAAACCCACTGATCTGTACTTAAGACAAGCACTGCCTCCTTTATCAAACAGGCATTTTGAAAAGGACACTCATATAGCTGCAGAACAGACCAGAAGTTCAAGTACTGGTGAACAGCTTTGAATTTTCATTTCTTTCTGCAATAAGTGTTGGATTACAAACTAAGAGTACTTTTTATTGTTTCTAAAAAATAAATAGCATCTAAATTGTCAGTAATTAGCTATGCTTGTATAGTCAACATGAATATGTAAATGGATCCCTTTCACAATACCAATACTAAAGTGCTACCATATATAGCAACACCTTAAAAACAATCCTTTGACATTTTTTGCTTCAGATCTTCCTAAACTGTGTTCCAAGTACCACAGACAAAATTCTGGGAATTTAGATCACTTTTCATGTAGGATCACTCTTTCAAGTGTGACTTGTCATCTTCAAACTAAGGACAGCAAAGACATATCAAGTATTTACAACAGCTTTCCTACTTTCAAAAAAAGGAGTATTGTGTCTCTGGGAATGAAAAGGATGCAGCATCCCCAAGCACTTTACTAGAAAAAACCCCACAACCTACTGTAGGTAATGCTCAGGTGAAAGACATGTATCCTTGCTTTAAAAAGATAAAGAACATGGTGTATCTTATATCAAAAACAAAACCTTCGCTGAACAAATACATGCACTTCCCACAACTTCAGGAAAATTTGAGAATAAGATGTATGTTTCATTTCTTAATACATCATTGGAAGTCTTGTAGCCTGGAACAAGTATAAATCAACAAAAGCATCCTTACCTAGGGCCTCTGGGACCTTCAAAACGCGCTGATCTAGGAGGATCTGGGAGCAATCCACCTGACCTCACTGGTTTATCCTGCATAATAGGTGTATGTGTCGAAGACACTGCCAAAGTGCCTTTTAGTTCCCCACATCCTTGCTCAGATGAAACAGATACAGTTTGTTTACTAAGATGAACTTGTGACTTTCCGTGGTCTGATGAGCCAAAGGATGAACTTACTTGAGAATTATAAGGTGAGTAGACAGTTGAACTAGCTATTTTTGATGCATAGGTACCAGGGGTGGGAAGCAGAGCTGGCCTTGGTGTCTCAGTAGATTGACTGCTTTGAGAACTGGATCCTGAAGGGACAGAGGAATTGGACGACTGAGAAACAGAAGAGAGAGGCGGGGGGACCAGTGGAGGTGTAGTTGAAGGCAAAGTAGAAGGCATAATAGGAATGCCACCTTGACCAGTTTGGGAATATGGAATAAATGGAGGTGGTAGTGAAACATTTGCAGGATACTGATTCTTCAGATTTTGGAGTGAGGTCACTTTCTCCTGCAGGTGGGACTGAGTGACCTTCATCTGTTCATCCCATGCTTTCCACTGTTTCTCATACTCTTGAAGCTGGTCTTTGTGAGGGTAGGTTTGAAGCTGATGCTGCCACTGTTGGTTCATTGATCGTTCCCAATCTTTATGAAGCTGCTGGAACTGTTTTTGCTGTGCCTCATAATGTCGCAGCTGCATGTCCACTGACATTGTCTGCAATGAGAAGACAAGAATAGTTTTATAATACCATCTTAGCTACTTTCAGAGCTACATATTTCAGTGTCACTTGTAATATCACTATTTCTGACTTGAGCTGGAGCTTATGGAAGAACTACACTGAAACGAAAGCAAACACCAACTGTGATGTCTAAAGTAACTGGGACAATTTACACATTCTGTGACTAGAGAACATCTATGTACAAGAGTCTTTAACAGGACAGGTGAAGAAAGCTGTAAGTTTTATTTTTACTGGATTCTAACAATGGCTAAAGCCCAAATCAATCTTCACAAGTATACCCAATAGGTGGTTATTTCTCAAGGTTTCAGGTTCTGCTGTTAAACTGTTCAGAGTTGCCTCAGCTGTCAGCAATTATTTTTCTCTAAGCCTTTGCCAGATCTTCTCATTTGCACAATGAAGCTTCTTGTAAAGAGGTCTGTCTTCCATTATGTGTAGATAACTTAATATTCACGGCTTGATCTTGCCTAAGATTTTTAAAGTTTACCTGAAGAGATTTTTTTTAAAAGGTAGACAGCCTAAACTACAAAGAAATGATTAATGTAAAAATTCCACCAACCCAGCAAAAGCTGACTCAACTCTCCAATACAGCAATCAACTTCTACTTAAAAGTTTGAAGGTTGCAACCCTGGTATAATTATCCAAATTTGTTAAGACATTTTATTTCACTGATTAGTTGAGTCAAAAATAATGCAAGATAGTGATTTTCTTAATTATGTTTACTGCATATTTTTGGCATCTATATTTATCATTGTATATATTTATTTTTGTACTACTCAATGTTGTAAAAAAGAGCAGTTACCAAAATACTCTATGCAACCATCTGTTTACCTGACCTTTCTGAACTGTTTCTCCAGTAGTAAAAATGTTCAAAGCTGAGTAAATTCAATATTGTGTTCAGCTTTCCTCCTTTATCACCCAGGAATGCCTGAAAAATCTTATGACAAGTGTAGTCTTGTATTTCTCACCCTACTGAAGCTTCATCACCATCTGTCAATTCTTTTTTACTTCTGAAGTTGAGTGACATTAGGAAAAGGGGATATAAGCAACTACCAAAGCAGAAAAAGTAGCTAGACAAAAGAGCCAACCATCACAAATTATTCAGCTACTTATTTTTCAGCAGACTGTGAGTACTGGGTCTCCCAGGAAGTATATCAAATACGTCCTTAGTGTCTCACCTCTAAGTGTGGAGGCTGTTGCATGATCTGTTGATACTGCTGTACTATCTGCTGCAGCTGAGCATGCTTCTGCATTATTCTCTGATACTGAAATCCAACCCGGTGATGGGGATGCTGCTGCCACTGAGCTGCTGCTGCTTGCAATTGCTGCAATCTCAAATCTTCCTCGGGGTCATCAGGAGGTTCAATATTGAGCTAGACAAAAAGGCAAATACTATCAAGAAAAGAACATTGCTTCTGTCAGAAGAAAAACACACTTAGTGACTATACAGTTTACAGGAACTTTCTCACTGTTCCTTATTTTATCACTCTATTTCAGTGTCCTGGCCACTCAGAACAGGTGATTTTTTTTACAGCTTCTGGAAGGCTGATTTTTATTTAATCTTTTCTTAATGTGAACAGTCTAATCGAAAAGTCTGATGAAATTAGGCTATTCATACATAAACTACCTAAAGGTAAAAGATTAATGAAACTCTGTTATCTGTCACTCAAAGCAATTGTAATGAGAAAACAGCGGTGAAGTAACTCCAAGTGTATTATTTTTGCCACTTTGTAGGAACCTGCACACTGTAAGTTAAAGTGGAGCACATACTGCAGGGTAATTTACTACTCTACAGTAATCTGTTCAAACATAAATCATGACCTCCACAGTAACTTTGATTAAGCATGCTGACAAAAATACTCTGTGCAAAATTCTTGGCTTTTGGACAAACTATTAACAAACTCACAAACTACCAGAGAGATACTAAGAAATAGTGTCTTAAACATAGCATTCCTCACCTACTGAGTACCTGATTTTGCACTTAGGTATCACAAAGTGTTTCTCACAGACAAAGATGACAATGCTGGGGAAGGTATGAGGGACTGAAGCTCAGAGTCGCTTGGTGCACGTGTGGGTGACTATATAAGTCTATATAAAAGGAATGTATTTTTATTTTTTAATTGGTAGAGCTTTACCAATTTATTTTTAAGATCGCTTAACCATATTTACTTACTGTTACAAAGTATACATGAGAATTTGATGGAATTATTTTCTTAGGGTTTTCACCCATCTAGGGTAACAAATGGAGTGGCATCACTTTACAAAGTCTACCTGAGTTTCAGCAGATGTAAGAGAAGACTCATCTTCTTTGGATGCTGGAGGCAGAGATTCATTAAGTGAAGGAGGTTCAGACTGCTGAGCTGAAGCACTCATTTTCCCTTCTTCAGACTTTGGTCTCTGCTCATCCTTCAGTACTGGACTTTTCATCTGCTGCTGTCCCTGAGCATGGGCTTTTGCCCTTTGCTGCAAGCTAAGCAGGTGCTGCTGGTACCAGTATTGCTGCTGTTCCTATAATAGAAGCAAATTTTCTAAGACAATTTTCACAAGAAAAACAAAGGAAAATAATTCAAGACAGTCACTAGAATCATACTGTAGGAAAGCTTTTAAAACTGTTGTGAGGAAAAACTTACTTCTTCAGCAACAGTATTGCAATGGATGTCAGAAGATCAAACGAAAATTCAGAAACCACCATGTAAGGCATAGAACCCACAGAAGAATTTCCTTCCTACCTCAACAAGTTTACTATTCTGTAACTACAGCAAACAACAAAAACAAAAAGCTGGAAGATAGGCAATAATAAGCCAAATCACTACAGACAAGTTATAATTACCATATTTATTATTTTTAGTGCTTTTTATATCTAAAAATGATAGATACTTATTGTGAGAGACTAACTTACATAAAATGAAGGAAAAACAGAGAGCAGGTATGAGAAAGGTACCAGTAGAGAGGAAAACGAGGAAACATACAGAAGAGGAGGATGAACAGAGAACACAGACAATAAGTAGACTAAAAATGACAGCTGAGAAATTGTGGTGGAGATGTTTGAATAAAGGCTATGGAAAAGAAAAACAACAATCAGAACCAGTATATAGTGAGGATTATGTATTATCTGAATTCTCACTAATCCTAATTCATTCAATAGCTGAAGAGGTAAACAGATATAGTTGCACCCAAAAAATTATCCACTTAAGAAATAATTAAGCTTTCAGTTTTAAATATTTCAGGGTAGAATTAGAGTACTCAGAGCTGCCACCAACATAAAGAACTAAAGATCAGTATCTCAACACTTAAGTAGTGGTGCATCTTAAAGAGACCTGAATAGCAACCAACAGTTCTGCAATATGAGAAATATCAGGCATCCAGTGACTAACAGGACACACATAGTAGGCAGCACTTCACTTGCCACTGAAGTCCCTGCCAAAGACCGCGGCAAGGGCTAAAATTTTGTGGATCTAAGACACAGCTTCTTAAGCTCATAGAAGAAAAATCTACATACTTTAAAAATAAAAACACCAGTGGCAGCTGAGCCAGCTCCCCTATTTTAGGGAAGTATTGCTATACACTTGATTTTTAAGTTGTTCTCTTAGTGTCTGCTTTTAGTCACTGTCAAAGACAATGATGAAATACTCTACTTTTTGGTCTGACTTAGTACAACTATTCTTATGCTCTCAACTCCACCACCTTTGAGAATCTGTGACTGCTCTACATGTTTTATACCTTCTGTTACTCCTTTCCATCCAAGCATACACAGTTAAGAAAATACATGTAATACAAAGCCCTGTTAGAAATAAAAAAGAATCCAAAAGATGCAGGTATTTTAAAATATAACTATGACAACAACAAAGTGGTAGCTGTTGCCTGATGAAATTTCTCAAAAGTGAACCATTTTGCCCATCTCAGAACAGGTTTAAAATAAGTGCAACCTTCCTCTAAAAACCTACTTCATGCTCAAATCAGGCATGATGTTTCCTATTGGTAGCAAACACAAATATGAAGCTCTGTTTTTTTAACAATACTTCTGCAAAATTGTAACTTGGAAATTAGGTCAATGAAAGGAGAGGTTATGCTTCACAGAATCCAAGTTGATCCTGAAATTATTCCTGCCAAGAATCTTTTTAACAAAAATATGATTCAGAAGAGCTGTCGTGGCTTTGGGCTGGAGATGTGCATTCACACTCCAGCATGGATTCTCTCAGAAACTTTCAACAACATGCTGATCTAAGTTCAACTTACGAAATGAGGGACGAGCATACTTTCCCAGCTATACAAAAGCTGATCAATTATCCATCTCAAAAGGCACTATAAAGTGATCATGGTGCTAGATTCTATGCTTGGTGAGCACATGCTCTACTGCTGCAGAACTGCTGTCTCCACAGATCCAGTTTCCTCCCCATTCTACCAACTGGACAAAGGGCTAAAACTCGTAATATGACCAGGAGCTCTCACAAGGAGCTATGATAATTTTGTTAGTGATTTTTTTGCAGTAGATGAAGTCAGTGGCACATATATTACAGATTCTATCTGAAAAGCACAAGAGAAGTGGAAGACAGATTCTTACAGCTTAGACTGAGCAAAACAAAAGTGCTAGTGTAGAAAATTTGTGATGAAGAGTTCATTTATTTGAGTGTTTACCTTCTTGCAATGATTGTCCTTCTTCAAGTCCAGCTACAATCTTTAAGCCCAAGGAAAACACCAGCATCAACATACACCTTTTTCCATCTTTGGCTGATCAAGGGACTAGGCCTGTTGCATTTTACAGGAACACTGAAACCAGCACTATCAGCTCCTGACCACAAGACATATCACCAAAAACATCAGTGAAAAGCCCACACCAAAAGACTATCTCAAAATTAACTCAGGTGATCCTAGGCCATAACATAACACCTATTTTGGGGGACACTTGGTCCCTTTTCTGGTAAAGATGGCAAAAAACAGTTCAGCACCCTTTGTAAAACAAAGGGGGCTGTTTAAAGAGTGCAGCAGTCTGCTGGATGGTGATAAGGTAAGCTAATGTAGCTTTAACATATGTAGAGAAACACACATTTATGGGTACAGATGCACTCACACGTATTTGGTCACTACTGGAGCGCAATAGGAAGAGCATTGCCAGCCATCTGAGATAATCCTGCCCCTCTACTTAGTCCTGGTGATGCCACATCTGGAGCACCGTATCCAGTTCTGGGCTCCCCAGTACAGAGAGACATGGAGCTCCTGGAGTGGGTTCAGGAGAGGGCAACGAAGATCATTAAGGGACTGGAGCACCTCTCTTATGAGGAAAGGCTGAGGGAGCTGGGGCTGTTCAGCCTCGAGAAGAGATGACTGAGAGGGGAACTCACTAATGTCTACAAGTATCTGAAGGGAAGGTGTCAAGAGGAAGGATCCAGGCTCTTCTCAGTGGTGCCAAGAGGCAATGGGCAGAAACTGATGCACAGAAGTTCCACCTGAACACGAGGAAGAATTTCTTTACTGTGAAAGTGACCATGCACTGGAACAGATTGCCCGCAGAGGTTGTGGAGTCTCCCTCACTGGAGATATTCAAGAACCGTCTGGATGCAATCCTGTGCAAAGTGCTCTGAGATCACCCTGCTTGAACAGGGAGGTTGGACCACATGGCCCACTGTGGTCCCTTCCTTACCCAATATGTGATATTGTAAATAAACAGCAAAATACAGTACCCAAATATCAGATGGAGCATTAATGAAATACCACAGGTACTTTGACTGGAATTGACAAAAGATGCATCTGACTGTAGAGAAACAGAAGAATCCAGCAATTTAATCCAACTATCTACACCCATGGAAGAAACTACACTAAACTCACAATATTGTCAAGGAAAACAGCAGTATCTTAGACGGGAAAGGAAAATAATAAAACACTAACTCATGGCAAATTGCATAACATTTTCTAAGTTAAGAGAAAAACACTGAACTAGCCACTGTTACTGTGGGATGAGAACAGAAGGAATTGCTTTTAATCGCCAGTTTAAACAAAGGCTTAATAGGACATTAAAAGTGACAAATTACAGTCTCTACTTTTAACGTCATCAACAAGAAAGCATCACTATGCTTTGCTTTTTCCTATTCCTTTTGCGTAAGGACTTGTTCCTCATTTTACAGCCTAAGATAGCCAAAATCATATCAATCTGTTATAACAAATTTATGACCAGAAAAGTACCATATTCTTTTTGAATTAACACCGAATTGTGCATGAGAGCAAACAAACTACTCAAGACAGAAGCTGTTTGTATAAACACTCATAAACCAGATAATGTAAACTTCAGCTGCTTCTGTGTGGATCACAATAATGCATGCCTTGTGACTCCTTGGAGAGTGTTTACTGTTCTATTATTGACCTCCATATTATAAGAATTCAGCAAGCTGCCTCAATACCAAATTAACATCGCTTTCTATACCTGATTTTTCAAGGTTTTGGTTTTGCTATTAAAAGATTTAGTAAGTCTTGTGGCTATCACTGTAAAAGATTAACTTGTACTGTCCAGAGCCTTCATAAAATTAAGCAAAATGAACTCAAAGCACCATCTTGCTAGGCATATTAGTCATATGGCAGGAACATAAAAATGAAATTTAAAGGGATACAATAAAAAATGTGTCACATCAACTCACAAATTTGAAGTGTCAGTGACTTCAATATGACACAGCAGGAATTTTGCAAACTTGGCTTCAAATCAGAATCCTAAGATCAATTTTCCAAAAATAGATGCGTTTTAAACTTAAAGTAATTCTAAAGCATGCACTTCAACTTTGTTCTTGCAGCTGGATCTCCGCAAGACAACCCTAAAACCATGCAAATCTCAGTGAATTAGTCTGACTCATGTACGTAGCTGAGGGTCCTAACACGTGTGTCTCTGTGGATGCTTAACTTCAAGCCACTGGATTGTCCATGACAATGCAGATGAACAGTCCCATCAAGTTCATTGGAACCGTTCTCATTTAGGAAGTGAAGCATACTAACATTTTGCAGGCATGTTGGCCCTAGTGTTGGTATAAAAAGCACACAGCATTAATATTTTTCACTCCTAAGGCATTTCAGAATATTTCCCTCCAATACCCTATACAATTTCATACTGGAAGATCAAGTAGATGAGGCACAAAACAGGGACTTGAGTCTAAGTAGACAGCAACTATGTACTGCAACAGAAACACTTTTGCAACTATGTGTGGGAGGATTAAAATAGTCACAATTCTATACTGATCAGCCAGACAACAGAAGCACTACCCCTTAACAAAACTAAATGAAGAAATCACTGAAGACCAGTGACATCCTGCAATATGCAACAAGTGAATAGACTGCTATTCTCACAACAGGCCAGGCAAAGCCAACAGGGGTTACGTGCAGGTCACCCACATACTATACTTTGGAACGCTATTCTCCAGAGACCAACGCATCCCCCCAAAAATTAAATTCCACCAGGATTTACACTTTTTCCGGAACAACTCAACTGCCCTTGAAAAATTACGATTTCTTATATCCTAACCACAACACTGGATAAAGAAGCATTTAAGGAGCCTCCCCTGAGCCGCCGTCACCCCCAGACTTCCACAGTCCACACTCCCACAGGTTGCGTCCAAACCCTCTAAGTAATATGCAAATACGGTGTGTTTATTAACCGCCCTTACTCGGAGTCCTCTGCAACACCTCGTACCCGCCAGTGGTTCACCGCTGCCGCTGCCAGCCGGGCCGCCTTACCTGGGGAGTCATGGTGGAGGGGTCCGGCTGCTCCGCGCCACCGCCCTCCTTGGCGGCACCCTGCGCGGCCTCGGGCTGGGCAGCGGTGGGAGGGGGCAAGGACGGCTGCGGCGGTGGGAAATGCGCCTGCGAAAATTTGGCCGGAGGAGGGATGGAGGGGACTAAGGCGGGCTGCGCGGGCTGGGAAGGAGAGGCCTGGGAGGAGTGCAGGTAGGACTGGGGGTGTGCCATGTAGCCCTGGGCAGCAGGCGGCAGGTAGGGCTGGGAAGCGGTGGCCGGCGGGGGCTCCAGGAAGGAGGGCGGGGGCTCGGAGAAGGAGGGGGGCGGCTGGGAGGGCTGCGCCCGGGGCAGGTAGGGCTGGACCGGCGGGGACTG